>VDFB02283064.1:0-27335 GCA_007258455.2 Sequoia sempervirens | reverse complement strand
AGACAAATCTGATGGGACAGCAATTTGTATGGACATTCTTGGGAATCTAAACACACTCTCAAATACTGTTTATGGAGATGCAACTCCTACAATGGAATCTTTCAAACTGAAACAAAAACCCTTCAAAAAGAATTGTTACCAATCCTAGCTAACCCTCTAAGTTGCTAAAACTAAGTCTTTTTAAAATAGTGCTCTCACATGCGCCAAAATGGTACAAAAAACTATTTGAACAACTTAAGTAGGTTGCCAAAGACCTAAAAACCAAATTTTATCAACTAGGTAGGTGTATTTCTCCCAAAACTAAAATTTCTTTTTTAAAACCCTGGGCAGGGTTCTGACAAGGCAGCAAGTGAAAAAAGTTGTTTTCTAAGATAATATTCCCTTTCAAAACCTCTAATCACATGCATTAGGTCTATATAAACCCTTAACAACTTCAGCAACAAGAAAACTAAACATATAACTTCAAAATTGACTAATTTTGCAAAAGTGGAGGTCTAGAACACTAGTAACATCCTGCCAGCATACCTGCAAACAAAAACTTTTTTCTTTTCTCTCAAGAACAACACAAAACTCCTTTTTTTTCATGTTTTCAAAGTGCCATATCATCCCTAACTACCTACCTCACACCCATGCAAACCAAAGTTCACAAATTAAGCATTCAAACCCCTAATTAGGTACTTGAATTTGAGTAAAAACACCAAAATTTAAAATTTATGACTACTTTTTTGTCCAAACTTAAATAAACACCTCCTAACATATGACTTAACAGCTAGCACAAAATTTAATGTGAACCTAGAACAAAAATTAAATGATGCTATTGCATCAAGTTTGCAATTGAGGCTTTGAATGTGATTCCTTAAATCAATTTACCAAAATGTGTCCTTAATTAAATTTAATCCATGTGATGTATTTACGCATTTTAGTTTCTGTCTTTAGTGAAAAAGTGTAAGCATTCACTAACTTTCTGGCTTATTTGCATTGGGAAAAATTAATAAAACCTTTGGCTTGTGCAGAAGTGTTGACTAGCCTTGTGCCCTAGCCTGAGAATAAAAATATAGGTTTCATTTTGGTTTGTTTGTATTGCACATTCAAAGAAATCCTACTAGATCTAGATTAATTTTAATTGTCCACATAAGGGAATATTATCATTTCCTTCACTCTTCAAAAGGGAATTTCCCCTTAAAACTTAAAGAAAGGTTCCATCTTACATGCTGTTCCATTTTATGTTGTACTGCAAAGGGAAAATTAAAACGCTAAGAAAATGGATAAAGATGAACAGTTTATCTTTGGGTTCGTTATCTTGCATGAAATTTAAAAGAAATTTAACCACTTCCATGGACTTACTAAGGTCCCTCACTGCTTTTATTGAATAATCCAATTTAGAGGCATTTGGCCCTCTGCCTTCGCAAAGCTATTACTTTGAGCTGGTGGGCTCTACATGGGCTCTAGATTGTAATGTCCCCGTTTTAGCTGACATTGTTTGTTGAGGAGTGAGCCTATCAATCAGATCCTCGTAGGTTAGCAGTAGTGTTTAGAGGATCACTTGTGGCAGTTATCCAGAGTTTCGGGACATTACTCCACCAGTTGTTTCAAGTTTGGGCCTTTGCAAGGACTCACTGAGTGATATTCAGACACTTACTATTTATAGTAAGTCAGGCAGACAGGGTTTACTATTTCTGGCAGGGCACCTGGTTCAGTTGGTCATCTCAGTTTTGACCCAGTTTGACAGTTTGATGAGCAAACGGTGAATAAGGGGAGCATTTAATAATAATTAAATAATTATTATTATGACTTTATATTATAAAGTCACTTTAAGTGAAATATTAAAGTTATTAATTATTAATGGCGAATTATAAAGTATTTAATACTTTATAATAAAGAGATAATATTAATATTAAATGAGTATTCATTACTCATTTGATTAAAGATGCCATTTATTAATTAAATTGCCTAAGTCAAGAGGGGCGAATTTAATTAATCTTTTAAATGCTCATTTAATTGCTTTCTGAGAAGGGTCGAACTTTTGAGAGAGGTATTTATTTCTCAAAGACAAAATAGAACTCATTATTGATTGATTATTCAAATTTTGTCTTTTCTCTCTAAGAACATTTGGAGTTGGAGAAACAAGGGTTTCTACAATTAGGTTTTGGAGAACGTCAACTCTTCAGAATCAGACATACTGAGGCTGTGAAATACCAATTGAAGATTGTCAGTTGAGTGGCTTCACATAGGAGTCATTACAGAGCATATTTGAGAAGTTTTATTCAAGTTTCTTGATCAGTTTGTAAGGGTTTGTTGGCTGCTACAGTACCCGCTACAGTGCACGTGAACAGTAACGCTACAGTACCTTTATGCTTACAAAGGAAAAATCAAGAAGGGTTTGAGAAGAACGAATTTATCAAGGCCATGAATCGATTTATATCTTGTTGTTCCAATATTTTGGCATCTCTTTTCTTAGCCGTACGGCCTCTTTGCTTGCTGCCATAGCCGTACTGTTTCAGCTGGAAGGCGTGTGGATTTAAAGCTTGAAACGCCTTGCTTTTTGTTGAATATTCACTTCCATTGGGGTCGCACAATCCTTGGATGCATCTGTGATCAATTTGGAGCTGGATATCTTGGTCTTTTGTGCACATTGAATGCTACAGCTGGTTATCAGATCGCTGCAATAAAATACCAACATCTCATTTATTTGCAAAAACCACAAAAAAATCAAAAATTGCAAAAACAAACAAAAACGCATTCTTAGTCAAAAGATTTGGGTTGAGAGACACCTGGTCTCTTACATAGATTGATCACTTTTTCCTTTCAATCAATCTCAAACACAAGAGGTGCAAGCACCCATTAAACTTCGTAGTTGATGTTGCACATACTCATAGATTTACAAGACAATCTTTCCACTCCCCCACTCCCTAAATGAGTGGTTACCAAAGAACCCAAAGTCTTATATTCTCACTCACTGCAAAGGATTGACTACTTCCCAATAATCTACTTCACTTATTATACTTCGTAGTTGATGTTGCACATACTCATAGATTTACAAGACAATCTTTCCACTCCCCCACTCCCTAAATGAGTGGTTACCAAAGAACCCAAAGTCTTATATTCTCACTCACTGCAAAGGATTGACTACTTCCCAATAATCTACTTCACTTATTATAAGTGCATTTGCTTATACTTTAAACAGTAATATTTGTGATCATAATTTATTTGTTTTCCCTCTTGTGTTATATCCAATCTGTCCAACTTAGAGTTAACCTGAAAACGCATCAAAAATGATTAAGCACACTAGACTTCACCTTCCATGAAGAATTAACTTAATATTCTTAAATCTTTATTCTCTTTATGTTATGTCCCCTTTTTAAGTAATAGAATTAATTTAATAATTTACTATTTAGCTGCCGGAAATAATTTTATTTTCTTAATAAAGTGCAACTGGTATTTTATTTTTAAATTAAATGGTTTTTCAGGATGATATTCTATTTTATTTTTATAAAGTGACCTTAGTCAGAAATAAAAAGCAAAAATAATATAAAGTCACTTTATAAGGGCCTAAAGGATTATTATTTTAATAAAAGATGAATTTTGAATATAACTTTTGCAAAGTTCCATCGGAGGTTATAAAGAGATGATGAAGGAGCTCATTGGGACATCTTAAAAAGATGATGAAGGACCTTATTTGGACATCTTATGGTCATTTTTATATTTTCTCATTGAGAAGTTTGGACTGTGTGTTCAATTTAAAACCCTAGGATGAAAACAATAAGGGTATTTGGCTTCAGAGATGCAAGATTTCTTCCTAGTCAAATAGGAGGTGAATTCACTCAAGATTCACAAATGGGTATATTGTTTGGAGAATAAGATTTGTTTCTAGGTTCAAGGAGTTTGCTTGATAAAGGAAAAATTTTGGAGGTTTTGCAAGCAAACAATAAATTTCTAAAATAGTGAGTTGAATTGGTTATTCTTTGGAGCTTATTTTGCATCAGATTTTCTAGCCACCCCTACAGGAAATTCAAACTTGCCAGTTTTGGAAACCATACTATAGAAATCACATGGCTTGAATATGGGTGGTAATAAAGTACACTTGCCGTGTTAAAGAAAAATATGTGCTGCCACATTTTAAATAATTCATAATAACTTCAACTCAGCTCAAAGGAAGGTCACAAGTGTTTGGTGAGGGCACGAGGATACTTTTGAACTGTAGCGGGTAACAAAGAAACAATATTTGATTGGCTGCCAGTCAATAGCAGGTCGTGCAGTCCCTATCGAGGCGTGATGAACACAGAAGGAAGTCGTGGGTTTATTGAAATATGCTAACCAATTTTTTGCCACAGTTTTTACACAATCACCAACACTTGACCAACTTGATTAGTGTTAGCTCCAAACCCAAACTCTATCAAAGCAACTCTAACCAAGAATGCGCCCTAAAACCACTTAAGGAAGAGGAGCGGGCATATGGTCAGGGGATCCCTAGGATCTAAAACTTGATACAAAAATTGAATACAATTGGAAACTGAAAATAAACTCAACGCCAAGAATGTGCACTCAAGATCCTTTTGAAGGCGAAATGCTAACATATGGCGGAGTACTTATTACAAATTTAAAGAAACTTAGGCGGATAACCAACCATAGAATTTTCAAACTAGCTAATTGATCCGCTACGGCGGGCATCCACTCATGAGTGGGAATTCACCACTTCACAGTGGGTACAAGAGAGACTACATTCATTCTCCACACTGGCGGTAAACCATCCAAGGGTACTTAATGTGAAATTATAACAAGTAATTGCAGCAATAACAATGGTTGGATTAGTACTACTAAATCTCAACCTTATAATCAAGGAATCTGCAAATACAAGTATTACAATGATAGAGAATAATGCTAAGATGTAAAGAATGAATGCTTTACAATGTTTATCCCTCAAATGATGAAGTAAAGGCCAAAAACAGGAAACTAATGCAATCTGATATAAAAATCTGAGTTTTGGAAATTCTGATCAGCAAACAAGAAAACACCATGAAATGCTCATAACTTCATCAAATTACCTCCAATTTGAATGAAATCAAATGCAATGGTCAACTGGAGGATGGGCGCCCAAACCAAGATGAAGAAACAGCCACAAAAGACCAGCATAATTTATTGGCTCAAAATTCAATGCTCCTTGAATGGTATCGCCCCAACCTAGGGCAATTTTGCAATATAAAATCAAAGACTTGGAAATAAATTCCAATCTCTTGTGGAAGGGGTCGCCTTGGGTCTAGAACCACTTTGCAAATATACCCAGAATGATATTTAATTTGCTCAAAAAGCTGTTAACAAAAATCACCTTCAGCTGTAGTAATATTAGTAACACCAAAACTGAGAAAAACTCCAAAATCTTCAACAATTGAGCTCCATCTGCTAGTCTGAATGAGAAGCAGCAATAAAAACCAATTAGGTGTTGTTTTCAAACATGAAATTGATTGGAATCTAGGAGGTAAGCAACCCTCAAAGATGACTTTGACCCCCCTTCAAGTCCACATTTGAAAACAACTTGAAGTTATTCCACTAGGCCACGGAGTCAACTGAAAAATAGAACGTTAATGCCTTTAATTCAAAATTTCACCAAAAAATGCTTTTGAAAGCCAAAACTTAAACACAAGCAACTGCTCCAACTGAAAAGATGAACTGAAGGCTGACAACTGAACCACTGCCAAAATTAGTATTTACTAAAAATAGTAAATAACTAGAAATGCCACAAACCTCCAAGCAAGGAAACCCTAATTTCACTTCTAATCAACCTACGGATTTCCATAAATAGGCTATCAATCAAAGAAGAGTGTATGGCCAAAATGGGGACATTACATTTATACAGTAATCAAAGGAAGGTGTGGAAAAGAAGAGAGTTGGGTGCTCAAGCTTGGAAGGTCACTTTGGGAATTTAGGGTCCCAAAACCCTAGCGCACCACCTGTTCCTATTTGTGCCTTGATCTAAAGACATTATTGTATTCACATTTGATGTTCTATTTCGATTGTTATTGCAGCCAATATGGGGATGTCACGAGCATTTTTGGATATAGATATTCTAGCGGAACTTGTGGACAGCATTAGAAAGTTACATCAGATATTTTTGTTGATATGGCAGTAGTCGGCGATTGGTTTAGATCAAGTCTACTGTGATAAGTTCTGCATTTTTTTCCAACAGAGTTTGAATGAAAAGAAAGTCATTTCAAAAATACTAGAAGAGTGGGAAGTGTAGCAACAGCAATAACTACAGTAAAAGGTGCCAAAACAGTCCACAATGAACTCTCTGATGTTTACAGCGGTTACATTAGCCTTTTAAGTTTTAATTCTGATTGTTTATGTTGCCAAAGTCATGAACCTGCTGAAGGTAGCAATCAGAAATATTGTTTCTAGAGTTCATCATCATTGTAAGATTAGATCTGTATTAATTTCCATCCCTTTTGTTCTAGTACTTATAAGACAACTGTATGATTTAATGTCTATGAGCTGATTAATGAATACAAGTTGCTTGAAAGATTGTCAATGATCATTAAAAACAGTTGCAGCCATTTACATTGTTCAAAATAAAGATAAAAAGTGTTTGGTTTCTTATACAACCAACTGTTTGACGAAATACCTGTGAGCATCAATTTAAAAAAAATTTAAGTGTGTTTTAAATTTCTTGGAAGGGACCTTACAATTTGGTCATATAATTTTCTAATAAAAACCAGTAACACTTTGTAATGATTTAATAGTTAAAACCTAAAAGCAAGCCAATACAAAAGTAGGTGATGTTGTCAACCTACCATTTCCACCTTCCGCTTCAATTTTTGAGGGGTGTCGATGATAAAATCATCTGTCATCATGTAAAGGTATTAGTACAAATAATATACATATATATACATAGATGACCTTAAAGTTCATTAAAACAAGAATACAAATACCTTAGGAACTTTATAGATGCCCACAATAATAGATGCCCTCAATCCACTACACTATATGCTGGAGTTTTGAAAATATCAAAATCTGGATACTTACACATTTTCTTGAAGCCAAAATCATGAGGAATCGCCGTATAAAATTCACTGTAAGAAGACAAAAATTAATTAAAAATGCATTCTTTTATAGATTACACTCACCTAATAAAACTCATCTTGTGCACGAGAAAATTTCAAACAAAGACCATGGAACATGATATTCAAGGCATAAATAAATAGAGTCTAAGACTAGAAAATTGCTTAGGAAGCCTTTCAATAAGAATAACAAAATAATTTGCTTTCACATTTCGAACAATTATTTTATAAAACAAAGAAATAAGACATATGAGGCACATAAATCCTAAGGCTCACAATATATTCCAAGATTTCACTAACAATATATAACAAGCATATGTCATAATAATTAACGTGCAAATCCAATGCTTTCAAGTCATGACTAAATTTTGAGAGCATTGGTGAAACAAAGGAGATTTAAAAAACTATAAGCATACCGCTATGTATTATGCTTGAAGAACTTATCGGTCATATATAATAAGCCTCTATTCAATTTGCAATGTCCCCTTTTTCGGCATGATCATGTTTGGTGGTGGTTAGCCTATTACTTAGACTCTCGTAGGCTAACAGGTTGGGTTAGAGGGTCAGTGGTGTTTTCTGGAGGAGTTGATCATTTTCGTTTTCAGAGCCCAGTGATTGGTTCACAGCGGCGTTAGCAGTTCAAGAGTTGACAGCTTCTGACGGCACGGAAATATTTGGAGTTTTGAGAGAGTTATGGATTTTTAAGTGATTTGAGTTAATTAATTAACTTAATGCTTTATTATAAAGTCAAATTGACTTTATATATTTTATATCACTTAAATATTCCATAAAGGTGATTTAATATTTTAATCACTTAAAATATAAAAGGGCGCCCAAGTATTTAAGTCAAAACTATTGAAATGACTTAAATATATTTTAAAAGATTTAAAATATGAAGAAGGGCGTATCTTTCTTGGAATTCGTGCCTTTTTGCATATAAGGCATTTTTGGCAATGAGAAACTCATTATTGAATATTTCGACTTTGCCTTGGACATTTTCCTGTGCTTTCACCTGTGATCAAGGTTTTGAGCAATCTTCCATTGGAGAACGAAATCTCTTCAGTGTTGAGCACTTTTGAGGCTGTGAGAGACCAGTCGAATTTGTGCAGTCTGTGAGAGCTTCATACAGAGGTTCTACTATGCTTCATCATAGTTTTGTTGAGTTCTTTATCAGAGATAGGAGGGTTTGTGGAGATGGCGACCTTCTTACATCATGGCAGGCATTTGACTTCATGGTTGTACCTTCTGAGTGGGAATTCTGGTTGTTTGCATCGAAGTGCGTGGCTCTTGTGCAAGGGCGTTTGGACTTCTTGAGAGAAATGCCTTCCTTTCTGAGCGTTTCTCTTCATCTCTTTTGGCGTCTAGCTTGTACTCATCATCTGCCACAGTTTTCAGGCTGGACTTTGCATTCTGTAGCTTCCTAAACCAGATTTTGTCTGTTTTTCACCATCTTGGCTGGCGAACTGGACTACTTTCTTAATAAATAATCTGGAAGCTTTCGCGTATGTTTATGAGTTATGAATCCATTGTTGAGCTTATTTATTACCTTTTGTAACTTCAATTTGCTTAAATTAGCTTTGACTTACACTTTATAAGCATTTATGCTGTGCGCCCCTTCTCTTTTGTCTATTAACTTTCTCTAAAAAACTTAAATAACACATTAAGACTTAAGAAAATACTGGGGTTTGAGGTTTGAGCCAGCAGGGCTCATCACACAATTAATCTAGCTTAATTGAGCATTAACAAAGTTTACATCTACAAGAGTTGAAATGATATTGGAACTACACATTTAGGCCCATTTGTGTCAGGAATATTGATCCAAAACATGATATGTTTGTTTTCTAAAAAAATCAAATTATATTTGTTTTTATGTGCACAAAAGGATGCAAGTTGAACAATCATTCAGCTCATTTTCATCTTTAGTGTATTTTAAGACAATAAGGAATATGAAGAGTCAAGCTCTTCCAGTTCCCTTAATTTTAATTTTTGTTGACCTTGCATAAGAATGAGAAAAAAATCTACAAACTCATCACAAACAGAGGAATATTTTTTATTGAGATTAAAAATATTATCTCAACCTAGATAGAACATAGGGAGACCAAACCTATTTTGCTCAAGTAGTAACAAAGCCTAATAAATGACAAATGCTAGCTTTACGGATGAAAGACAGAATAGTTTTTGGGTTTAGGTAGTACACCAATGCAAGTATTTGTTGAAGTTGGTTCATCCATCTACAATCAACAAGACGCCAAATGATTTAATTGTTTCTCTTTTTCCCACCATAACAATGCAATATTGCCTCATTGGCCTTATTCATCGCATCCTATATTAACCCATCACCATTTTATCTCTATCAACCAAAGATTGTCACCTAAAAATTTAAACTTAAGTTGAGAGAAAAAAAAAACAAAACAAAACAAAAAAATAAAAAGGCATATGAAAAATTCCCTCTAAAACTTATGTTTGTTATTAACCTTGAATATCTCCTTTACACTCTTTGCAAAAACCGTAAAAAAAATTGTCCTCACAACCTTCTCCACTTCCATACTTTTGGAATATGAAGATGCAACCACACATGGTTCACAAATATTTCCTTGAGAAAAAGTAGAGCATCTACACTGCTTTGCAAAGTAACAAAGTTTGTGGCAAATTGTGTCACCCTTGATTCCAAAAGCTCCTTGCCTTTGGTGCTCTCTCTCATCAAACTAAGAGCCCAAGTATGGTTGTTGATAAATTTGGCAATACTTCTAGTATCTTCAAGAACAATTTTCATCTATCCAATTTGTCCAATGTCCTTGAGTCCAAGCAATGGATAGCACAAGGGCTCCAAGAAATGGTTGGATGCCTTTATTGAATAAATCTCTATGAGACTACATATGCAACTATGTTGTACATGCTAATTTAGACAACATACTCTACCCCAACCTCTCAAAAACCCTTTCTAACAAATGGCACAAAGTCTCCATATTCTCGAATTTGTGTAGGGCATCTGCAACTTGGAAGAATACCAATGTGCCACTTGAAGACACAAAAAATATTAACATAGTCTTGACCCTACCATGTCTTCCCAACTAATAAAATACAACCCTTATTCCACCATAATCTCATCTCATATTATAATACTAATCATGTATTTTAGACAGCTTCCTCCAACAATGGGCCACTGAAATCACATGAGGTTGGTGGCTTAAATGTTTCACCAACAATGCTTAATGTATCCCAATATGGTTGTTTACCCAAAAAAAATTCAACAACCATCCCCACCTCATAATGGTCCTCTCTATTGCAAGAAATACCTTCGAGAAAAGATTGTGCACCAACAACATTGCAAATAACAAAGAAATAAGGTGGGCATTGTAGATGACTTGATTCTCGTCAATGCAAGTGGAGGAATGTCAAAATCATGGACCAAGAACAAAATCTCCAAATGATTCAAGGGTACACATCAAACGCATCACCAATGCACCCACTTCCCTTGTCCTCTTCCTTTCAATCCTCTTCTCAACATAGCCAGAAAGTAAGGCACATATTTCTTTGTGACAAACTTTTGAGATGCCAATGTTTATCCAAATTTTCAAGATAATGTGGGGATGGGAAGGCGATAGCTTTAAAATAACACACAAAATCAATATTTGAGTTTTTAATTACTAATAGATCAAAATGACCTAAATAGAACATCGATAAAATAAAAGAAAATAAAATTCCAAAGAGAAAGTACAATAACAATTAACAAATGCATTAATGCATGCAATAGGCAAATTATCGAACATAATATGAAGCATGATATATATTTCAAGACACCTAAAAAGGAATGGTTGTGTCATGTATTACAATCTCAAAAATCGGAGTCATAATGGGATTGATATCTAGGAAACTATTGTTTTCCTCTTTTCCTATTCCCCTTCCCTACTTTCTCTTTTGCTCCTCTTTTCCTCTTCTTTTATATATTTTACTATTAACTAAACGTTTTCTTCAACTCACAACAATTTATTATTCATCTTATGCATTTTAAGACCCAAAAACATCAACTTGTATTTTGTTGATTTATTAGCACAATCAAATTGATATTGATATGCAAAGGTATACAACTTACCCTTGGGTAAGATAAGCACCACACCAACACCTAAACTTCTTGTCAAAAAACTCCCTCAAAACATCAAAGCATACTTACAAAACACGTACTTTTGGTGGGCTGATTTTTTACTCCAATTCAATCTTGGCACTCAAACTTGGCAAAGGCTACACAAATTAAAAAAACCAAGAAATATAAAAAAATTGAGGATTTAAAGCTTTTACTATGCAACCTTCACTAAATCCACTCAAGACATAATAAACAGAATTGAGGTAAAGGAAACAACATTTTTAAATATATGAGTATCGTCAAGTGTTTTAAGTATATACAACTCATTGATTATGAAATCCATGTAATGAACATAAAAATTGAAAACGGAGGAACCCACATCACTCAACCCAACATCTTAAAATCCATGAGTCCTACTTTGGTGTCCAAGATAGGTTTTCAACTATATTACCTCAAGTTTTAGCAACGGATTTTTTAGACCATTTCTTGGGCTGGTAGGGGACAGCTAAATAAAAAATAGGAAAATTTTAAAATATATAGCTAAATGTTAATATTCATATGATAACATCGATAAAGCATTCATCATATACATTTGAGATCCTTATAACATAACATTTTTGTTGAAATGAGAGTTCAAATGAGAGTCGTAAAAATTAGCAAATCTAAAAATTTATTTTCTTTTATAATTCATTGTCAATATGAATGTGATATTAAAAAACAGTATACACGTTACACCAAAATACCCAAAGGCTGCAAATCTAACATTCAACTATAATATGAAATACAAAAACAAAGAAAGTATATTGTTGCCCCTAATCTACATCTCCCAACACTGCATCAAAATCAGAGTCCCCTAAGTCACTACCATTGTGAGTGTATGCCTCATCCAATGGACTCCCAACCAATCCCTCTTGCGCCTCCTCATCAACTTGGCTGGCATCTTCAAGCTCAAGATCCCCTCATAGAGTTGTAGTCTATCGATGCTATAGATCTAATGATCCTGAAGTCAAAGAGCACAAATAGCTTCTACACTCGAATAGAGATAGGCCTATTACTCTTCACAGAGTGGATAAATCCATATGTGGACCAATTCCTTACTAAAGGTGGGAACACGAACATTTGTGAAGACAAGTCATTGTGAGCGAAGCATTGTAGACTCCTCAACTAAATACATCTTTTGAATGGCCTTCATTAACTCTTCTTTCACCTCTTCATAATCACAAGGAAGCATCCATCCAACCTTTTGTTGCATACCATTTGGGATTTAGAGCAAAGGTTGCCATATGAAATGTAGTATTCATGGTGTTCCAACTTTGCATAACAAAAGTCTTAGTATGTTCCTCATATAATACCAAACTAGAATCCTTAGCCAAAATTGTTTGCTTTATCTTTCCAAGCATGTTATTAAATCTCTCATATATCTATCCAAGACTAGGAGACACCGTATCAGCATATCAAATTACATTTGCAATGAATAAGATGACGGGGAAAACATATCTACAAAATACAAACATAATTTTCAAAAAAATTAATTGACAAGTTGGAAACTCTAAAAGTTGAAACATAGAACAACAAATTAAAATAGAAAAATAGAAAATTTAATAATAAAATCAGCAAATTCAACATTTAATATTTCATAAAATTAGCAATCTCTTACTTCACAATGCACCACCAATCGTCATCAACGATCCTTTGATTGATGCTTTTCCTTTAGTACAGTTTGAATTAGGCCATCTACTCCACTTTGAATTAGAGCAGATCTAAGAAGTTTCAAACAATTTTCATATTGTTCATTTGGAGGTTGGTGCCTCCTAACCAAGGAGATCAATAGGTTGGTGCCCCTCATTAGAAGAGATTGTTGTCTTTTACTGAGTTGGTGCTCAATTGTGGGAATTGGTGTTTCCAGTGGGTTGGTGCCTACAAAATAAGACTCGTAAAAGAAGTAGGTTGGTGCCTACGAAGAAGATCTATATATAAGCAATATTTTGTCGTGGTTTTCTCCTGCAAGGGTTTCCACATAAATTGTGTGTTCTTCCTGTGTTCTTAATTGCTAGATCTTACATGTGTGTTATTGCTATGGTTGATTAAAGTTTTGAAAGTTAAAAGATTGTGTTAAACTAATTCACCCTCCCCCTCTCTATATAGCTATGTGCTCATCACTCTGTTCACTCCAATAGCATCCTGTTATGTGTGCAAACTTGAATGATCCAAAAGAGAGCCAAAATCCTCCTTTTATAGAGTTGGTGGTAAAAAAAAGGAATTTAAAATTGTCACAACCCTCTTTGAGGAAATAATTCATTCAAATCTGTTTAACCTTATTAATGCTATTTTGATAAACAAAATGCAATTCTTTGGAAATAAATAATTATTTAATTGCTTTGGTAAATAACAAATATTAAATATATGTATATAGTTGCAGATTAAAGATAAATAATTAAAAATTAATGTTTCATTGGAATTTTTCTTGGCATGGGAGTTACAAGAATTTGTTCCTCGGGGAGAAGGAGAGATCTCTTGAAACAACTATTCAAGAAGTGGCGTATAAAGGCAACAAAAAGATGTGGGCTCCAGTATGTTGTGGATTAAATAGGAAATACGAATTGAGTTAAGTATTGCTAGCGTGTGTCAAGAAATAAAAAAAAGGGCATCCGCCTATTATTAAGCCTTCGGGTTACTCCCTTTACCAACCATTAGCCTTCAAAGAAGAAACGTGGAGGTGATTACGGGAGTCTACAAGGTAGACAACTTTACGTGGCAGCTTAAGCCACCGAAATATTCAAGAGTGGATGTTACGAGTTTTCAAAGGAAGACCCGCCAATATAGTTACAAGGAGGTAGTTATATAAAAGGAAGTGGGAGTGCCTCAGAGAAAGGGGGCATTAAGGAAGAAACGAAATCCCTTTAATAGAGGATTTTCAAAACCGTTTATGGATCTCAGGAAAACTTTCAACACAATAGCTATAATCTTGAAGAAAATTTCAATGAGATGTAGATTTACTTATGAAGGTAGTTTTGGAGGGTCTCACTGGTATTTGTCTATAAAATGAAGGATGTCGGTTTTTTTTTCCCCTTTTTGTTCGTATTGGATCGTTGATCAGTGGAAGGAGTTGTCTGTAGCGATGGGATTGCGGGAGGCTCTTCTCAACTGGCTTAGAAGCCTATTCTTCAAACAAGAAATGGAGTTATTATTAATAGGGTTACAAAATGCAAGAAAGCCATCACTTGTAAATCTTGTTGCGACAGGTGGCTAAAGCGGAGACATGATTCCAATTGATGGATTTAACATGCGATAAGTTTCGAAAGGAAATGTGACAATCAAGTTATGGGATCTTGGTGGATGTCTCTCTCTATTACACAACATTAGATAGAATAGTAGCGTTCTGCAGAGTATTGTGCTGGAGGAGGCGTAAGAATGGCAGAAGAAGATGCTACAAGTGGAGGTGAGGTAAGGTCTCTGGCATTGACGCCCACGTGGTCAGTGGTTGTAGTGCTAATCGTCTCCGTCATTGTTTCATTGGTGGTCGGGCGTTCAATTCACCGGCTTAGCCTTTGGTTGCATGCTACAAAACGGAAGCCACTCTTTCATGCATTGGAGAATGTGAGATCAGAATTGATATTATTGGGGTTTATTTTCACTAATGATGGCGGCCACCTCTAGCGTGACTGCAAGCATATGCATTCCTTCAAAGTATTATAAAAAAATTTCTTCTTGTGACGGTGAAGATACTGAGGCCACTACACCAGAGGGCAATCTGTTGGAGATAGGAGTCATCAATGTCTCAATAGTGCATGGCCAACTTTCAGAAGCAAGGGCCAAGGTATGTTCGCTTTCATTCTAAACAGTAAACTTTTGAAATTGTCGTCAAATACTGTAATTTCCTTGAACCAATGAATCGTTTACTATGCTCTCTTTTCTTTAATCTACCACAAATTGAATGCATTGGTTGGTTTATAGTAATTCTTGTAGCTTGAATTCATGGCACTGAAATCCTAGGACTGGACTGAGATCTCAATGATGTATAATGCAAGTTTAAGATAACATCATATCTTCTTCCTTTCTTAGACATCTCTATGATTTTCATATCTGAATTTTAATATGCGTTGAGTTTTATCTTGGTTAAGTAAGCACTTACTAGTTACCACACGGTAAGAACACGGAACGTAATGGTATAACATTGATACACCAGTGGCACTGATAAGGATTACTTCACATCAAACTTCATATCTAAATGACATAGCTGTAGTGACAAGCCCTATAAGGTAAATGAGAGTATTTCTAAGTAATTTGAGGTTTCATGTAATTTTTTATTTATTTATTTTTTATTTTTATTTTTATTTTTCTTTTCCTATTTGGGTTACATTATCTATCTATCCAAGCTAAAGTTAGTGAATATTATGTATTCTACCTTATTGAAATATTCTATCCTGCTAACTTGAAAACCGTAAGATTGTGCATTTTAAATCCTTAATTCCTTTATCGTTTGATCTTTCTCAATAACTCAACTGTGGGATGGTCGAATTCCCTACCTTAATGTACCATGCTCTCGACTCCTACATAGGAAGTGATTCTTTATAAGAAACGCTCTGTTCAAATCCTTGGACCCTTATAACCTTGCAGTGACCTGTATAGTTAATGTTGTCATGGCTAAGTCTACCTTTGGTATGAAAGGTTATCATAGGAAATTAGAGATAGTATGTATTGCAAATTCACATGGTAGAGAAATTGTAAATAATTATATGCGGAACTTGTTATCTTGATGAAGTAATTGGGTTATTATGCGTCATGAAGAACATATTTATGTTTACTCAAGTGCACCTTTATATGGGATATTAATTATATGATTATGCAAGGGAATGTGTGAGTGCTCGCATATGTTGAAATCAAATAAGGATTATATAATTCCTATGTGACTCCATTTTTATTTTACTTAATAATAAACACATGGAAAAAGTAATGATTAGGGTAATTGTTTTAGCATGATAAGTTATAATATAGTGTGATAATTTATATTGTGGGTATGTTCTTGAGATGGTTTAATCTTATGATTAGTCATGGGTTTAGAATTGGTGAATATTGTAACATTGTCTTAATTTAGCATAAATAACCATTAATATATGTATTGATTGTATATAAAACCTTAGATGAATATAAGGAAAAAGAATAGGTTAGTATGTTGAATGTGTTGAATAAGAAGAAGTGAAGGATATGTTAAATTGGTTGAATGTGTTGGAAATGTTGACATGTTTAGGATATTGAATATGATGTTCTCTGATTAGATGAAATGTGCGGAATTGTCATGAATATAATGGAATAAATGAATTTGTGGAATGTGCGGTATGTTCATTGAATATGTAAAATATGTTGGAATTATTGAATGAATATAGAGATCTAAGATCACATCATTGTGAAGAGAAATTAGGAATCTTGTTAATTAAAAACACTCAATAGTGTTACCTTCTTATAAAGTATTGTTATCGTCATTGATGTATTAGTAACCACCTGGCCAATCGTCGTGCATGTATAATGTGTATATTGGAGCTAATGTTTGTGATGAATATTTTATGGTTTAAGAAGTATTGAAGTTAAGATCTATCACAATCAAGTAAGAGCTTAAGGCAAGAATTTTGGTGAGTAATAATATCATTAAGTGATCATTCTCCATTCTTGTATCTTATTTCATATCATTTCAAGGTTGATTACCAAAACGGGGTTTGACCAAGGCAAACCCCTATTCACTAACATTTTCTTGCAGGTCTAGTGGTGGTGGGCACATGGATGATCAAGCTTATCGTGTGAAACCAATCTAATAATGGTCAGTTAAGTTGCACCTGTAAGTTATTTACTTTAAATAAAGAAGAATTTCACATATATTGATAAATCGCTTATCTGAGATTCTTTCGGTTTACCTTGATTCATTGATATGCATGTCATTCCATTAGTATTAATAAGTGACTGTAAATTATTTAATGAATCCTCTTAATTTCCCCATTATATAATTGTTAGACTCTATTAAACTAATTTGGAAATTGAAGATAATAGTAAGCAATTGAATCTTCCAGACCCTTTACATTTTGGCATCATTGAAATAGATGATTTATTTATTGTGCCATTAATACAGATGATTTCTTTTAACACCCTTAACGGTGTAAGTACATTGATAATGTTGTATGAAATTACTTTGAGTGTTTATGGATAACTCTTGGTATACAAGTTATGGATATATCATAGATAGATGTACTTTCGGTCCGTTACAAAAATTCATAATAAATTATTTTTCCCTCAAAAGTCTTTTTGAAATTTTAAAATGACTTAATGTTTATGTACCCTTTTCCCTTAAGCGTCCACTTGAAGGGACATAACATAACTTTATAAAATTAAAACACTAAATTAAGCATTGTAACGTTAACTTTTGTTGGAGTTAAAATGACACTGAGAGGGGGGGGGGTATGGGGGGTGAATCAGTGTCTTAACAGATTTGACCAATTTTCAAAAACTTCAAAACATATCACAGATTTGTTCTCAATATTACTCTGATTAATGCATTCATGAGTTGAATGTAATCATTCATAAACAGAATTGAGAAAAGTAATAACTCAACTGTGAACAGAAACAACAACAACACAGTAAAGTAGTGAGAACTCAGAAGAACAAAGAGACACAAGAATTTCCCGAGTGGAAAACCCTCCTGGGGTATAAAAACCACTCCCTAAATGCCTTCCAGGCTTAATCTTTTAATCAACTATTCACAATGCCTTATAGGCTGATTTTTGAGCACCCACTCAAGGAGCATCAACCCCTCGTTTAGAGATATCTATCTCAAGGAGTACCAACCCCTCAAATTATGTTTTGAACAATAATAATAACTCAGAGGATTTCTCTGTTTTCAATTAAGCACATATTTCTCTGTTTTCTCGTCTACAGAATACCTTAAAGATTCAACAATTGAATCCCTAAAATATTACATAGAGAAGAAATTTACAATCTCTGCATCTTGTTCTTCAGATTTTATTGCAGAGTTTATCCATTAATTTTCATACAGCCAAAGAATGATAATCTTCAAAATACAACAGTCGAACAGAAACATTGTTTTCTGCTCCTCTTTATATATCTTTTTGAATTAAAAAAAAGATAAGTAACTATCTTCAGAAGTAATGGTTGAACAACAATACAAGAACCATTTAACCCAGCTAAGTGTCGTCCTCAACAAGTCTGAAACTTGTGAGATCATTTCTCTGCATAAAACGCACAACTGCCCACCACAGAAAATCATAGCATCTAATGTATGAAAGACAATACTCAGTCAAGGCATCATTTGTCATAGAGATGCAGAGAGCAGTTAACGAAGATGGTGATTATAAACCAGTATGTGCAGCATGAAACGCATAACTAAAAATACTAGACAAATCTGTAACTCCCATGGCTCCATCAACCACTGTCGAGCTTCCAGCCAGAGAGGCGCATCAAACATAGCAGCCATACCATTCATTTCTGAACCAAGAACGAATTTCATCCTAACAATGCCGTTACAGAAGATGGTGATTATAAACCAGTATGTGCAGCATGAAACGCATAACTAAAAATACCAGACAAATCTGTAACTCCCATGGCTCCATCAACCACTGTCGAGCTTCCAGCCAGAGAGGCGCATCAAACATAGCAGCCATACCATTCATTTCTGAACCAAGAACGAATTTCATCCTGACAATGCTGTTACAGCCAGCAACAATAGTAAAGAACAGTTTATGAAGCTTTCTCATGATGGCGGCCAGGCTAGGGTTCGATACCCAATCAAAAAGAATAAGCTCAAAAAGTTTTCCCTAAATCTTTTTATTTCCATCGATGACACATTATGCCGAAGGCAACTTTAACGTTGCCAGACATTCAATTCGCTTTCGCTGTGACATATCAAATTCGAAGAGAAGACATATCGAATACAACATGCTACGCTGATGGACTTCCTTAGTATATTATTCTTTCGTTGAGACATGAGGAAACTTCTTACCGAGATGCCCTTTAGTTTCATTCGCTATCGCTGTGACCAAACGATATCGGAGAGACATCATATACATCAACTTTGTTATATCGAAAGTCATTCATTTGACTCTGTCGACAAGACACACCATCCTCGCCATGACCTTACTTCGATGAAAGAGTCTCACCGAAAAGACTTTTCAACTCTTATGTGTTGCTATAACAAACAACCTTCAGGGAGACCTCTTGGAGAAAAATTTTGTCATACTGAAAAGCTTTATTCACTGAGTCACTGAGACAATACCAATCTCTCACCGAAAGCACTTCATAAGACTTAGTCGGCAAGACCAAGGTGTTTGCTATGACATTCCATCGAAACAAAAACTCTTGCTGATATGCAATTTTTCACCGGCAATCGAAGTGACATAGCGCATTCGTTATGACTTCACACCGAAAACAATATGTCAGGCCGAAATGAATCTTTACTGTGCCAGTCGATGAGACAAAAATCTTCAATGAGACCTATTCTGATACCTCACAGCTCTTGCCGATGTGTTTCCATTAAATCTCCGATCGGTGAGACAAAGCAAATTCGCTGTGACCACATACCGATGGAATAACATATGTCGATAGAGATCATTTTCAGTCGCCGAAACAAAAGACAAGTCTTGCCGAAATAACCTTTCTTGTGCTGGTCGCCAAGACTCAAAACACTCGATGAAACAACATGCCGATAGGGATATCTTACGCCGATTAGCCACCTTATGAGTTAGTCGGTGAGACCTGACTCATTCAGTAAGACCTCCCAGCGGTGAACACAACTCATGCCGATAGACCTTTC
The DNA here is from genome assembly GCA_007258455.2 of Sequoia sempervirens. Classification (NCBI taxonomy): domain Eukaryota; kingdom Viridiplantae; phylum Streptophyta; class Pinopsida; order Cupressales; family Cupressaceae; genus Sequoia; species Sequoia sempervirens. The sequence goes on along the minus strand of VDFB02283064.1, from coordinate 7,390 downwards.
CACTGTCACCAAGACAACGGGAATGTCACACCGAAAGCAGCCTGAATGTTAAATTCAATCGACATGACATCAGAAATGTCTTGCCGATAGGCAACACAGACATTTCAAAGTGGATCGGGGAGACCCTGCCATACTCATGCCGATAAGTGTAAGCGGGAGTGAGAAACAACAAATACCTGTGATATGCAAAAAGAACCATCCTGACAAAGAAACCATCTTTCAAACTCTGTCAGTCAAAGAGATAACATTCATAACTTGAACCAGAAATCACATCACCATGAAATTGAAACATAACAAATAACTTTCTGTAATAGCCAAGAGACATCAAAGAAGTGCCATTATAAGGATCAGAGATTTTGTCATCAAGGACAAACCATAAACACAACAAAGATCCAACAACTTTATAGCTCAAGTGTAGTAATTTAAATAATCCAAACCACTTTGTGGAAAGCATTGCCAAGGCACCGAAAGTTGAAACCGAAAATGCCAAGAAGAAGTTGATGTTGAAGAATGATGTCGCGTGTCAAAACAGGCACTTACTAAAAATAGCATTATTCTACAAGAAATGTGGAGAACAACCTGGATGGCCAAAAATGCTACAAGTGCATCACAACAATCTTGAATACAATCTAAACACCAAAACATCATCGGATGCCAAGAAAACCCCAAACTAAACTCTCCAAGAAACATTGAAGTTCTCCTAGCTCACTTGGAAACTTATGAAAAATCCCAAAAACTGGTCAACATTCACGAAACAACATTGGCATAAAAATGGGGACATTACAAGCAAGTGAAGTGTGGTGGTTGCAAATGAACATTTAAATATGTCTAGCTTCTGTAACCACTTGCTTCACCTAATCTATTTTCCCTATGTCTTTCAATGCAAGAACACAACATGGGGTCGAAAAGATGTGCTTGTAAGCACCGTCTACCATCATACCAACACATTTCCACACACGTCTTGAACCGGTGACCACTTATACAACATTTGAGGCCCCCACCTTCTCTATGGCCTCTTTCAAAATGTTAAATTAGAAGTCTACATCCTTACATCTCCAAGAACAATCAATGGATCTAAAAAAGCAAGACCCAATTGTGCATGTGACTATGATATTGATGAGTGGTTCACGTCTAATATTGATCTACCCATCCATCACAATTGAACAATTCGTCCTAATCCAAGTTTGCCTCATATCCTCTATTAGAAACTAACATTAGAATATTCTTTGTTAAGGAGGGCGGTGTGTAGTTTATGATCTCCATGAGGGACAAATGAGGGACTGTAATGTCCTCTTCTCAAGCATGATCTTTTCAGTTGACCGTTGGCCTATTCCGGAGACCCGTAGGCTACTCGGAAGGTGAAATTAGGGTTTCGTGTTTTGGAGGTTGCTATTGCTCGTGAATTGATGATTGAATGGCGGATTCTTTCTGGGTTTTCAGAGAGCTTCGCAGTGGTGTGTTTTTCTTGGCATTCCGAGCACCTTCGGGAATTTACTATTTTTAGTAAATTCTATTTCTGGCAGTGGTCCTGTCGTTCCCGGCACAGTTGGCTTTCCTTTGTAGTCGACTCAGTTGGTTTGTTCAATTTTGGCCTTGGGATGCATTTTTGGAAAGATAAGTTCATTTCATTTAAACAATGTTATATTTTAATGTTATAATACCCCCTTGGCCTAGTCTCATAACTTAATGTTGTGTTAAAAAGGTGGTCTCTAAGGGGTGGCGCCTCATTGAGGTAATTTTATATTTATTAAGGTCAAAATTGAAGCTTTAAGTTGGATGCCTATCTTAAAGAGATGAATTTCATTAAAAAGTCAAAAATGAAGCCTTGAAGAAAAGTGACGCCATTTCTTGGAGGGAAAAGAATTAGGGTTTCTAGAAGCTTCTGGAGAGGTCTTCACAAAATTATAAAAGGAAGTCTTGGGTCTTCATTTGAGCATCGAATATCTTGAGTAATGTTATGCTGCCGAAATAGTGCTAGACTGCTTCAAGGAATGAATGCCTCCTAGCCTTGGCTCGACTTCGTGCTTGAGAGATAGCACCTAGTGGAGAGGTTTGCTTATTGAGTGGATTCTGTAGTGAGTTTTGCATTGTAGCCATTGAGTTTTGCATTGTTGTTGTTGTTTAAACAGTTGTAATTCAGTTATTTGCAAATTAATCAAAAATCTGGAGTTGTTGGAGTGTCTTGCAGATTGAAGTTTTGACTCATAACTCCTTGTGTGATTTTATTCTGGTTATGGGTAGTTTACCCCTGCATTTGCTAGTTAAGGGCGCCCCTCTCTGAGAAGTTTGGGAATTTTTAATGAAGTCATTTATTTTATAGAGCAAAATCGCCCTTCCCTTGCAGCCGTACCATTTTGTACTTGCATTGGGATTCGTGCAAAAATAAATACAGCAGATTGGAGTCATTTCAAGGTTCTTACTTGTGCGCCATCATGTTAGGAAGATAATGCATCTGGTTTGAGGTCTTTAGGCTGAGTATTGAGTGAGTTGTGAGCATTTTAGTGGATTCTAGGGTTGCTGGTTATGCATATTAAGTTGCTGTTCTGTCATATCAGCTTGCGTAAAGTTTATCATTTGAGTTGGGTTTGGGTTGAAAGTCTTTGTGATCATTGAGGAGACATTATACTATATTGCAGCATGGTTAGACTTTCTTATTCTATGTATTTGGTAGGAAAATCTCTAATTATTGTAAGTTGAACAGTAGTACTGTCAGCAATCTTACTTCTTCTCTTTATTGCATTGTAATACTTAGCATCTCCGTCATATGGTAGCTCCAATTCCATCTCGGGTTGGAAAGCACATTCTTGACGTCGAGTTACTTCAGCATAATAGGGGAGAGGGCCCAGTAGTCGTGCACCCTAACTTCGCGCTTCTAATTATCCTACGTCGAAATTTCAAATCACTCCCAATTTTTTACAGCGGCTTACTTGGCAAGTTCTCTGCTTATAACTAAGGTTTCAGGGCCACATCATCAAATATGATGCCACATCAGCATGCGTTTTTGTCAAGGTGTCGAAAAAGGCCCCAAAAAATAGTGAGACCAATTCTCATGCATTACATCATGAGTAGTTGAGTGCTGATGTGGTATCACATGATTGGTTGCTTTTTAGATCAAAAGCATACATTTTGTTTAATTATGGGTAGTCAAATCACAACTATTGGACATTATATAAACGACTATTAGGTATTATATGTACGATTGGGTGCACGACTATTGGACCCCGCACGACTATTGGGCCCTCTCCCCTAGTTGGTAGGGACCCTCTGACCATATGCTCGTCATCATCCGGCGCATTCTTGGTTAGAGTTCCTTTATCAGCAGTACATTGATATCCTCCAACCATATGCTCGTCGTCATCCGGCGCATTCTTGGTTAGAGTTCCTTTATCAGCATTGCATTGAGATCCTCTGACCATATGTTCACACCTTGCCCAACTCAGGATCCTGGTGTACATTCTTGGTTAGAGTTGAATTCTGCATCGTTTGGTTTAAGTGCTAACCCTAACGATTGTGTATTGCTCTGCTCATTGTAATTGAAAATTTGAAAAAATTGGTTCGGTATATTTCAGGAACCAATAGAGGCTACATGTTTCATCATTTGTTTGAAGTAACACGAATGGACCACATGAAATAGGATGGCGTGGGCATAAAAAATTTGGCAATGGAAGTTTCTATCACATCTCATACTTGCACATTAACCATACTTGCAACTATCTCTAGCCTTTCACTAACATTATCTTACTCCTTCCTCTTGTGGCAATATCACTATTACCACTACCAACCATGGATTGCATAGGCATAGATGATTGTCCAAAAGAATGTGTTGGCATTGTCACACATTTAGACCTTGTTTCCACCTCCATATGCAATCTATGAGCCTCTACCTTCTCATCCTCCTGTATGTCTAGACAAACCTTCACAACCTGCAACACCCAAGAAATGAGACAATACCCTTATGTAGCTACCTCTAAAATCTTTCTTGCAAATGTGACACAACCACACCCTACTCACCTCTGAATTTTTCTTTTTGACATCAATGGCTGCCAAAAGATGGACAAGAGGTTTGTTTGAGTTAAAAGGGCCCTTTGCATAAGGTTTCAAGACAAGGGAAAAGGCACTTAAAGGCATTTGGTTGCTATTCTCCTCCACCCCCAACACTTCCACACTTTGATGAGGTTGAAACTCTTATATTTATTTCATTTTCTTCCACTTCATTGGCACTATTCTCATTTTCATTGTTGTTCATATTGTTTTATGAGATATAATGCAAGTTTAAACTAAAAAATGAAAAAAAATTGAAAAATAAAAAATCAAATATTTGTTACTTTCAACTTTGAAAAAATTTGAAAAAACCTATGTTGTCAAATCCACTTGTGGACAAGCTAGATCCAAGTCCGGTTCAAACCAAATCCAAGATCAAGTCCAATCGACCTATGGAGCTCGACAAGGCTCTACAAAATGGTGTCTGGTTTCGCTTGAATAAACTCAAGCGAACATATCATATATGTGCTAAATTTAATTTATTTGACTTTAACCTAGGTACCCTACAAGTGATTCTAAACCCTAAAAGTCATCTCTAAAACACATCAAACACCAAAACAAGTTCATTTGAGCCCACTTTATCCAGACATTTATCCTTGAAAGTTGGTGCAGATTACACCTGGTTTAGCCATTCATATTGTGCACCATGCTTATCTTAAGTCTTTTCTTGGGCTGAGTGAATATTGCTAAGGTATTTGCCACCTACCTTGCTGAGCAGAGATTTGAAGTTGTTAAACCTTTAATATAGCTCTGTTTGCTGGACTCCTGCTCTAACACCTTTATCATCAACTTCCTCTGCTGATTCCATTCTTGATATAATGCTGCCTGATTTGGAAAAATGTTGCATATGATTTGTGAAAAGAATGGCATGTCTAGATCATGTAACTACACAAAAATGATGTTACTAAAGATAAACTCGGACCTAACTGAGAAAAATCAGGTAGGCCATAGTTGTTTTCTGCTGTAGATCATCCTAAGTCACAGAAATCCTATTTTTCGCTAGAAAATCTTGCAAAATTTTAAGCAGTATATTAAAAATTGTTCTTAACAAGGATCTCATACACTGAAAACAAGGATTTACTTTGTTCATGTATTTATGAAATAATCAATACCTACTAAGCTGTCGAATATCTTTCCTATTCTGATTTTCAATTGCAACGCTAATGCTCTTCAACACTTCATAACCCTGTTGCAAAGTGTACAATCAGATTAAAGTCAAAATTTTCATAATAAAGATCAAAATCACCTTTACAATAAATTTGAACATTTTAAACAGTTAAAAATACAAATAGCTGTCCTGTTGATAAAAGCTCAAGTTTGGAGTGTCACAAGTTGAAAAGAAAAGTGCTACCTTGGGATGCCAATACAGAATCAGGCTTTCGAATGCCTTAAATGTAAGGCTAGAATCCAAGATCCCTAGGAACACTATGGCATTTAATATGAAAAGTATGCAACATATATGGCTTAGTTATTTGCAGATAACTCATACCAACAAAGTCAGGAAAATGTGTGGCGATGTATTGTCCACTTGTTCACACAGCAATGTCAAACATATATATGTATATTCTGTTCTCTTAAAAGAATTGTAGAAAACATATCAGAAAACTCAAGCTGTTACCTCTACATTACTATTAAAGACTCAACTGCAGAACTGTGGTTAAATCGCGAGTTTTAAATATGGCAGATTTTACATAAAGTAAAAATGATTAACAAAAACATAAGTCCTCAAGAAAATCATTTTACATAAGAAAAGTTCAATGTTCATTTCCAGCTCTACAAAAAGTCCTCAAAAAGGGTACAATAATTACCTTCAAGATAGTTGACTTGCTTAGCTTGCCAAGAGGTAGTCTATCAGCATTATACCCTAAACAAGCATAAAATTGGCACCGTTTACTTAGCTTTCATAGCAATTATCATTTTAAACTAGGGAAAACAAAGTCGAGAAATCATTACAAGTTCATTGAACTAATTTTACTGTAACAATTATCATTTTCAACCAGAGAAAATGGACTTAATAATTATTTACAAACCCATTCACATAATTATGTCAATAAATAAGGATTATTAAATTTGTAATCCTAAACTGAAAATCCAGCATCATTTTAGAATCCCAAAAAATATGACTATTAATTCCCACAATCTATTAGAAAACGCTTTACATTGAATTTTCATATTACTCATCTTACAAGTAGATATGCATCTAGCAATAAAAGATGTTTTTTTTTTAAGTGGTTCTCTTCCATCAATAAAGTAAACATTAAACTTTAATTTTGTAATGCCCCCTTCTCAGTGATCACCCAAAGGGCATATTAGCCTATTTAATTCCTGTAGGCTATAGCCAAGTAAAGGGAATTAATTTATTTAATTGTTTAATATTACCTGGAGGGAAAAGTGCATTTTTAAAGGTAATATGTTGGCGTAAAAACTAACACCTCTGGAGTGCAAGTCGGTATGGACAGCTATGCACACTACACAATAAGTGCTCTTCAAATTAGGAGGGGAAGCTCCCTCGTTGTACGGAAAAAATGCTTGAAAAGTAAACTAAACTAATTCCTGTCTTTTTGTCTCAACTAAAAGAGGCACAAGGTTTGCGAGAAACTTTGAGCGTTGCAGCCAGGGATTTTTTGGTTTTGCAGTCTTAACTACAACTCAAAACTAACTAGCTTAAACTATCCAATCCCCTCAAGAAATCAAAGCATGAGAAAACAAAGCGGGAATGAGCTTACACGAAAAACCGGGTACAGATTCCCAACGTGAAGGCAAGGTGGGCACAACTATTTGATTGTCTGAATAGGTTTATTATCATACACATCATACAATAAGCTTAAAGTACAGATTCTCAACGTGAAGGCAAGGTGGGCACAACTATTTGCTCAATCTGAATAGGCTTATTAGAAACACAACACAAAGGATAGCCAATTAGGATAGTAAATTGCATAGACGAAACACGCATACAATTTACGATCGAACTAGCCACTATATCTAACTAAGATAATGAAATATGCCCCTTCATTTTTTTCTCTTGATTTTCAATATCAATTACAATGCACAAGCACCCGTTAAGGTTAGCTCCAAACCAAAACGATGCGGAAAAGAACTCTAACCAAGAATGCGCCATAAAACCACTTAAGGAAGAGGGGCGGGCATATGGTTAGAGGATCCCTAGGATCTAATAATTCAACAACTATAGAATGATTACAACTGGAAGTACAAAATAAACTCAACGCCAAGAATGTGCACACAAGATCCCTTTGAAGGCGAGGTGCTAACATATGGCGGAGTAAGTATTACAAAACTGAAAGAACTTAGGTGGTGAACCAGCCATAAAAATTTCCACTCAACCACTTAA
>VDFB02283063.1:0-25709 GCA_007258455.2 Sequoia sempervirens | reverse complement strand
TGGTCGGTAAAAGGCAGTATTGGTATCTGGAGTATGGTGACGTGGTGAATTTGCGCGTTTGGCGTGTTATTGGAGCTTAGAATATTGATCTTCACCATTTATTTCACTTACTCAGGCTTAGGGACCATGTGTCTATTTGTTAAAGGGGTCACTTTATATTTTGCAGTTACTATTCACTGATAAAGTGAAAAAGAAATAACTTAAGTGAATAGTGCCATTTTAATGAATAGTGTTTTCAATGACAAATTATAAAAGGCAAAGAGAAAGTTCGACCTCTTCATGCTATGATGATATTTTTGTTGAATGAAACTTGGGAGTTGGAGATTGTGGAAGAGAGAAACTAGGGTTTCTCAATTTCAGCAATGGGTAAGCCTGGTTTGGGGCTTGTAGTTAGGATTTGGCATCTTGAAGGTGTGAAAGACCACCCTAAAGTGCTGGTTATTTTCTTGTTGCTGCATTTGGAGCCATATTTTGCTGATTACAAGTTGTTGGAGGCATCTTCTGGAAGGGTTTTTGCTGCCAGCATCTCCATTCGCCATCTAGAGGTAGTTATGTGCATTTTGGATGATTTTGAAAGCTGATTTTAACATCTACAGCCAGCCACCATCATGTGAGGGTTTCTACATCTTCTAGTAAGAAAAACGCCTTCATATTGTTGCTGCTTTCTTTCCTAAAAGGGGCGCCCTCTTATTTAGAAGCTTTTTCATCAAGAAATCGGTAGGGGAAGTTTGTCATTTAATTTGTATGAGCATTTTGGTGGGCGCGGGTACTGTAGCAAGCACTGTTCACAGTGCATTTTGGCTGCAAGTTTGTCTTTAGTTGAAAATGGTGTCTCATTCTGAAATGTATGAAAGATATATAATTTTAGCACTCTATTGTAATGAAGGAAGTCTCTTAACTAGTGTATTGAGTTCCTTTGAAGTTATCCTTCTAAGTTTAGTTTAATTTGAGTTCTTTATATGCATATGGTTGTAAGGAAATTATTGAATCATTGGCATCAAACCACAAAAACACAAAAAACAAGAAACAACAGATTACAAACAAAAAATCAGTCCTTTAAACGAAGTGAAATCAAATCAGCAGTGAGCACGTGTAATGTCCCCGTTTTTAGCTCTTCACTTTCAGTGATTGGTAGCATATTCCCAGTGTGTTGTCGGCTAGTTAGTGGCAGAATTAAGGTTTCCGGCTGTTTGATGGGTTCTCTTGAAGATTCAGGGTTTTGCTTGTTGGAGTTTGGGTGTTTGGATTCTGGATTCCTTCTGGGTTTTCAGAGGGCTTCGCAGTGGTATGTTTTTCTTGGCATTCTGAGCATCTTCAGGAATTTACTATTTTTAGTAAATTCTAATTTTAGCAGTGGTCCAGTCGGCATTAATTCAGTCAACTTTTCTCTTCTGGCAGTTCATTGGGTAATTCTCATTTTTGGCTTAAGGGGTTCATTTCGAAGATATAAGTTATTTTAAGTCAAAATGTTTTATTTTTAAAATACCCCTTGGCCTAGTGTTATAACTTAACAGTTGTTTTAAAGAAGGGGGCTTTGAGGGGTATTTTCTCATGAAGGAAATATTTTAATATTTCTAAAGTTCATAATTGCTCAAAGGGAAAATGGACGCCTTTTTGAAGGAGATTATATTTTATTTAAAAAAAGAGAAGTGATTAATATTTCACAAGGAAAATACGCCATTGGGAAGAAAGTGTTTGGGTCAAAGTTTAAACCTAAAAGCAGCTTGGGATTAGGGCGCACCTTCTAGAAGGCTCCAGAGTCTTCTCTTCTTTCTATAAAGAAGGTTCCTTCTCTTCTTTCGAGGTATCTTTTATCTACAGGAATGTTATGCTGTCGGATTGGTTGTGGGATTGCTTCGAGGAATGTAAGCCTCCTAGCTAGGCATTGCTTCTCGCTTGAAAGATAGCGACTAGTGGTGAGATAGTATAGTCTAAGTGTTTTGTATCAAGATTTCTGCATCATTGTCATTGTGTGGCTTTGTAGTTCAGATTTGTGCATTTTAGTGAGATTCTAGAATTGCATTTTCCTCATAGCAGATTATTGTTTTTAATCACAAGTCAAAAAATACAAAAAGTGTTGTTCTGGGTATTGTCTCATTGGTTTTCTCTGTTGGAGGCGACCCTTCATGAATATTTGCAGATTTTAATATGAAGTTGATGATTTTATAATGCAAATTCGTCATTCCTTGTAGGGCGCACTTTCTGGAGTGCCTTGGGATCCATGCCATTAATTAATAGCCACTTTTAGCTGCCTTTTCTTATAACTGAACTAGGCGCCATCATTTTATAGGTCCATTGCATCAAACTTGAAGTCTTTTGGGTCTGTTTAGGGTGTTATATGAGCAAATTAGTGGATTACAGGCATGCTGGTTTTACATTTAAAAGTGCAGATCTGTACAAATCAGAATCTTAAATCTGGTTCTTAAGTGAAGAAATCAGTCTTGGTATCTTCATTAAGCAAGGAGAATCCTCTTATTAGATGTTCGTTGAATTGTTCTAACTTCATGCTCTTGGCAGGCGAATTCTTCTCATATTGTAAGCTGAACAGTAGTACTGGCAGCAGTTCTTAATCTTGCTTAATTCTGATTTGTAATGCTTATCTTACATTCTGAAGTAGCTTTGTAATAATTTATATCTCCGTCATATGGTAGCTCCCATTCCGTCTCGGTCTGGAAAGCACATTCTTGACGTCGAGTATTTTCAGCATCATTGCTTATTTCCTTTCATAGCATTGTAATTCTTACACTTCGCCATATGGTCGCCTCAACTCCATACTGGATTGGGTAGCACATACTTGGTGTTGAGTTCCCTTTCAGTACTTATAGTGGTAGAAGATCCTCTGACCATATGCTCGCCATCATCGGTGCCATTCTTGGTTAGAGTTCCTTCCAGTTCTGTTTTTGCATTCAAATCCTCTGACCAATGCTCACACCTTCGTCATTACCTGATCCCGTACACTTCCGGGTTAGAGTTGTTTCAAGATCGCCTGCTTAGAGCAACTTAACGCATTGTGGGATTGCCTCGCTTGTTGCACTGGAAAATTTGAAAAATTGGTTCTGCAATGAGCTGGCATCCGCCATCCTCGCGGAAAGTAGTCACATCTAACCGTTCGCATGAGTGATAGAGATTCTACTAATTCACTGCATGAGAGAGATGACTACAGAGAAGTCTTTACTTGAGTTAATGCAAGAACTGTTTACGCTAATGAAGGATCCTGACATAAGGTGGGGAATCAGAAAGATTTATGCTAAGTCTGAAAGTCGGGATAGAAAGGTGCACATGTCACATAAGAATGATCGTGAGCTTGATAAAGATACCTTGGCAGATGAGGAGTTAAGGGTAGAGCCCCATAATACTTCCCTTGACTTGCATGTAATAGGAAGTGATGATGATCAGCTCAGTGAAAAGAACATCACAGTCTTGAGTCCTAATAAGGATTCAACCTATGAAGGTCTTGAAGCTAAGGGCTTCACTGAAGGTTTTAGTAGTATTGTTGTATGGGACGAGTTTGCTGAAGAAGAGCAAGTAGAAGGAAATACTGATGGTCCCGTTGAATCAGCCTATGAGCAGTGCCAAAGTGATGAAGATAGTAATGATTCCAACATGACTGTACCATCTCGTGTTGAAGAATTGGTGGTGGATAGTTTTACTTTTGTTGCTGTCTCAACTCCCCAAGAAGTTCCACATGAAGAAATCAGCGACATACTTTCTCATGATGGTTCCATAAAAGATAATGAAGGTGAAGTTTTCGAAACAAGCAGCATCGAAGAATCTTCACTTCATTTCGGTGGTGACATTGTTGGACTTGGGTTTGACCAGCAAACCAAACCATTGGAAGAAAATGTTTTTGAAGATATCAGCTTAAGAGATTCAGGATCTGACTTATTCCTTGAGTCAATACTTCCAGTGAAGCATGAAAAACCTCTTCCTGTTGTTCATCTTAGTCAACCCCTTGGCATTTGGGATCTAGGTGTGTTGGCACCAAAGTATGATAAAGAACCTTTGTGGGATGAATTCCCCTTTGATCCAGATGAAGATCAAAAATCAGATTGCATGGCAAACTATGAGGTGGCCATTGAAGAGGAAGTTGTCATCAAAGAAGAAGAGTGTTCAAAGAAGCTCCATAATGACCTCTTTGAAATGGTTGCAGCCACTCAAGAAGAAAATGTTTCTACGGAAACCTTCCGAACAACGGATGATTTTGATCCTTTGAGCAAGATGGATGCTGCTATAATGTTTGATCAAGAAGACAGTGATGAAGAAGAAGAGCTAGAAGACCATATGGCTCTTGAAGGGGAAAGAGTTAGAGAGGTTTACAAACACAAGTCTGATTTTTCCATTCATGAAGCTGATTGCAAACATAGAGTCGAAGAAATCATGGAGAATGATCATCTCCATGGCATTGAGCATTATCCGCATGTGGATGGTAAAGTACAAGGATGTTGGAGCAGCATTGAGGGCAGCAAAGACAAGAGGCAAGGTTCTGATTTTCAATTGCAGCCTATCAGCAGTTCATCATCTTTGAATTCTCATGATTGGGACAGACAATTCATGGTGTCCATTGACAAGGAAGTGCAAGCTCTATCCATGTTTGATCACACTCATAGCTTGGTTGAAGATCTCTACTGGAAGGTTCAATTTGATGAGAGACTGAAAGGGATTAAAGATGTAGTTACTCTCCCTAATTTGCAACATGTCAAAGACTCCTTGGAGACATTGAAATTGGAGTACTTACATTTGATTGAAGATCGTGATCACACCATTGAGGTTGCAAAGAAGACCATGGGTGTTTTCCAAGAAAAGGAGAGTTTGGTTGATGAGCTCACTCTGGAGCTCAAATCAACAAAGGACAAGTTAAAAGAAACTCAGTTGGCTTTAATAGAGGTTGAAGACCAGTTTGCTGATTTCAAACTTTTAAGGGAGCAAGAGAATGAGCAAAGAGTTGAAGAAATCAAGCAAGTAATTGAAGAGCTTGATAGTCTTCGAGAGGAGTTTGATCTTGGAGGTTTCACCAGGAAATCAGAAGTTGCATGTGCAGATTTGGATCAGCAAGACGTAAAGAAGGACTTCCAAGTTCTTGACAATCCTTTCTTTGAAGTGAGTGCTGAAGCAACTTATGACAATCCTCTCTTTGATTTGAGAGATGAGTCATGTGGTGAAGCGACCAAGCATGAGGAAGAGTATGAACCCCAATCAATGGGTGCTTTGATATCATTACAGGAGGAGTTGCCACATTTGGTGATTAGTAGTCTTCCGAGGCCTTTTGGTAATGAATGCACAAGTGGGTTTGAGGATGGAGTCTCCACATGGGAAGTGTTGGTTCGAGGAGATTTCAACATCTTCGACACCAAGGTGTTAACAAAGCAAGACTTGGTAGTTGCTGGTAACTTCATTACAGCAGCAAGGAGCAAAGGTTTTAGTTTAATTACTCATGAAGAAGGGGAGAATGATGATCTGGAGCTTGGTGTTTGCACTCTTGACAAACCATCCTCTGGGTGTAAAGATGTTTGGGTTCATACTAGTCAGAGTTGGGAGTTGAATTTGAAGCCACTCTTTGTGTCATCCTCCAATGTTGTTGAAGCCTTCGTGGTCAAGCTTCAAGGATTCACTACGTGGGGCATCAGTTTCAAGAGAATGCACTTGGTTCTCACCAGCACTTGGGGATGCGTTGAGATTTCCTTCCAATATGTTGAAAAACATTTTCAGTTGGGTATCCATGCTTGGGATTCTCAACAGGGGTTGATGGAGCTTATTGTAAATGGAAAGGACTTTTGGAGGGATAAGGATCAAATTTCCAGTTTTGTTGGTATTGTTTCCTTCTTTTCCAGCCACCTAATGGTTCCATTTGTTCATCAACAAATGGATTGGAGAGAAATTTTGAGTATGGATTGGAAAGATGAACAATTGGTTGCTCTTGGTATTGATCTTCGGCCAAGACAAGGGCAGATTTTGAGACATGAGCTTGCTGGTTGGAGGCAGATCAGCCACATTACTTGTGGAGTTACTCTCGTTTGGGAGAGTTTGTCCATTACTACTTGTCAAAGAGGTGGTATTTTTTAGTTGGAGACTACTCTAGTGTGTTTTCCTGTCAATTTTGAGGTGTTATCCTGCAACACAATGCTCATCTCATACACTTACACTTGGGAATTTCTTTGGTGCTGCTGTTTTTCCTTGTGTGAAGTACTAAAATCAGATTGTACTTCGCTGACTTCAGCCTTGAACAACAGTGGTTATTTGTTCCTTCACACCTATCCTATTCTCGGAGTTCACCTTATGGAGGTTTGTGAAGCAAATTTTAATAGTTTCTTTACTATATTGGTTCGGGACAGCGAACTTCCACATGCTTTGGTTTTTCATTTTGAGACTCTTGGAGTTGGTACCGTAAGAGTGATTAGAAGTCTTCATGGTGGTGTCGGTATAATTCAGCTGTTACATGGTAGCTCCATGAGGAGACATGAGTATGAGCTTGTCGAGCTCTTGCAAAGGACTGCTTTCCTCTTTGCAAGAAGATTTGAAGATGTCACATTTGCTTTCAAGGCTTCGTTCGTTACCATGTGGAGGTATGCTGAGGAGGTTGATTATGAGTTGAGTAACCTATCTTCCTTCTTGCCTAGAATTGTGGTTGACAATGGTACAGTTGTTACTGTTGACTCGGGGCATCTTGGACATGAGACGTTGCACGATATTGATCTCAGTCCATTAAGATCTTTCAGTTTGAATATCATGGATGGTAACACCTTGGAGTTACAAGGGAGGTTAGAGCAGCATTGGCATGATGTTTTCACTAATGTGATCAGAGTGGTGCAGCAGTGGCATGGTGGGTCCTTCCTGAGATGGATTTGGGAACCTGGGATCATACTTGTTTTGGTATGGATCAGTCCTAATTTTTCTGGAATTATGATGGTATTGCTTGAGGACAAGCAATTTTGGGAAGGGCGGACTGTAATGTCCCCGTTTTTAGCTCTTCACTTTTCAGTGATTAGTAGCATATTCCCAGTGTGTTGTCGGCTAGTCAGTGGCAGAATTAGGGTTTCCGGCTGTTTGATGGGTTCTCTTGAAGATTCAGGGTTTTGCTTGTTGGAGTTTGGGTGTTTGGATTCTGGATTCCTTCTGGGTTTTCAGAGGGCTTCGCAGTGGTATGTTTTTCTTGGCATTCTGAGCATCTTCAGGAATTTACTATTTTTAGTAAATTCTAATTTTAGCAGTGGTCCAGTCGGCATCAATTCAGTCAACTTTCCTCTTCTGGCAGTTCATTGGGTAATTCTCATTTTTGGCTTAAGGGGTTCATTTCGAAGATATAAGTTATTTTAAGTCAAAATGTTTTATTTTTAAAATACCCCTTGGCCTAGTGTTATAACTTAACAGTTGTTTTAAAGAAGGGGACTTTGAGGGGTATTTTCTCATGAAGGAAATATTTTAATATTTCTAAAGTTCATAATTGCTCAAAGGGAAAATGGACGCCTTTTTGAAGGAGATTATATTTTATTTAAAAAAAGAGAAGTGATTAATATTTCACAAGGAAAGTACGCCATTGGGAAGAAAGTGTTTGGGTCAAAGTTTAAACCTAAAAGCAGCTTGGGATTAGGGCGCACCTTCTAGAAGGCTCCGGAGTCTTCTCTTCTTTCTATAAAGAAGGTTCCTTCTCTTCTTTCGAGGTATCTTTTATCTACAGGAATGTTATGCTGCCGGATTGGCTGTGGGATTGCTTCGAGGAATGTAAGTCTCCTAGCTAGGCATTGCTTCTCGCTTGAAAGATAGCGACTAGTGGTGAGATAGTATAGTCTAAGTGTTTTGTATCAAGATTTCTGCATCATTGTCATTGTGTGGCTTTGTAGTTCAGATTTGTACATTTTAGTGAGATTCTAGAATTGCATTTTCCTCATAGCAGATTATTGTTTTTAATCACAAGTCAAAAAATACAAAAAGTGTTGTTCTGGGTATTGTCTCATTGGTTTTCTCTATTGGAGGCGACCCTTCATGAATATTTGCAGATTTTAATATGAAGTTGATGATTTTATAATGCAAATTCGTCATTCCTTGTAGGGCGCACTTTCTGGAGTGCCTTGGGATCCATGCCATTAATTAATAGCCACTTTTAGCTGCCTTTTCTTATAACTAAACTAGGCGCCATCATTTTATAGGTCCATTGCATCAAACTTGAAGTCTTTTGGGTCTGTTTAGGGTGTTATACGAGCAAATTAGTGGATTACAGGCATGCTGGTTTTACATTTAAAAGTGCAGATCTGTACAAATCAGAATCTTAAATCTGGTTCTTAAGTGAAGAAATCAGTCTTGGTATCTTCATTAAGCAAGGAGAATCCTCTTATTAGATGTTCGTTGAATTGTTCTAACTTCATGCTCTTGGCAGGCGAATTCTTCTCATATTGTAAGCTGAACAGTAGTACTGGCAGCAGTTCTTAATCTTGCTTAATTCTGATTTGTAATGCTTATCTTACATTCTGAAGTAGCTTTGTAATAATTTATATCTCCGTCATATGGTAGCTCCCATTCCGTCTCGGTCTGGAAAGCACATTCTTGACGTCGAGTATTTTCAGCATCATTGCTTATTTCCTTTCATAGCATTGTAATTCTTACACTCCGCCATATGGTCGCCTCAACTCCATACTGGATTGGGTAGCACATACTTGGTGTTGAGTTCCCTTTCAGTACTTGTAGTGGTAGAAGATCCTCTGACCATATGCTCGCCATCATCGGCGCCATTCTTGGTTAGAGTTCCTTCCAGTTCTGTTTTTGCATTCAGATCCTCTGACCAATGCTCACACCTTGCCGTCATCAGGATCCTGGTGTGCATTCTGGTTAGAGTTGTTTCAGTATCGTTCTGGTTTAGAGCTAACCCTAACGACTGTGGATTGCTTTGCTTGTTGCAATTGAAAATTTGAAAAAATTTGGCTCGGAATATTTCAGCACGGTTCACCACAGTGGTATCAGAGCATATCACTACAGTGGTAGCAAAGTGGTAGCAGAGTGGATCACCGGAGCGTTTGGCACATCACAGTGGTATCAAAGCAAACCTTTCCAACCACCTTGTGTTGGTTACAAAGAAAATTCCAGATTAAATTTGGGGGTTTTGAGTCAAGTTCGGAGTGTGGTTCATCACATTTTAGCCTTCATGGGATGTAGCTACTACTTTACTAGTTAGCCCAAGCCATTTATTGCTATACAATTAAGACTTACAATGTTGAAAACTCCTATTAGTGTGTCCATTATTATAGTGATTTCTAATCACCTTGGTGATGCCTCACTATCTCCTTATAAATTATTCCCAACTTCCCCTTGATGGACATAATTGCTAGCGGACCACATCCCCCTTTTCTAACTTCCTTTTCTAACATGCTTTAGATTTGATTGCTTAATTCTAGGGCTTTCCTCACACTCACTCACCTTCTATGTCATCACACACTTCTCACCAATCATATCATATTAGTTTTTGCACTAGATGGTCATGCAATCCGTTGAAGTTATCTAGTGTAAGAATTTATCTATTTAGACTTTGTCTCTTTGCTTATCTTTATCACATCTTTTTGTTGTTTTGATATTCTACTTACTTTCATTAAATGTCAATTTTCATAATCTTCACATTTTCGTATCTTCATTTAGACCATTTTATTTACAAAAAACACATTGTTGCCCACACTTGCCAATGAAGAAACAAAAGATCACATATCAACATATCAAAAACAAGGTACATAAAAGACAAGGAAACCAATCTTCTCACCTGAAGCTTACCATTATCAATATCTAACTTTTGAGTACCTCTACAGAAAATTGTATTATGCACATTTTCCCTAGGGCAAGTTTTCCCAAAGCTAACTTATCTATCCAGCCTAATTTTAAAGACAAAACCTACCTCTACAATCAACATTCATGGACCCAAAGATGGTCCCATGTGCTTGCTTTTCTATGCTCTTGTGTCATGTGTAATGTCCCCTTTTCTAGCTCACATTGTATGGTGTTGTCGTTAGCCTATTTCTCCTTGGTTTCGTAGGCTAACCAGGGCTTTTAAGGAATCTTGGGGATTTTTGGCCTAGAAAATTTTCGTTGTAGGTCAATCCGGCGCGTCTGGGGGCAATTTTGGTATACATACTATTTTTAGTAAGTCATTAATACAATTAATAGTAATTCATCAGGTGGGCCGTGATCTCCAGTGACAATGCCTTTTCAATGAAAAGTTGGTTATTATCGTCAGATGATTTCAGTTCCATTGGTTTAATTCGTCTCCGCTTTAATAAAGTTTAAATTATAAAGTTAAATCCAATTATTTGACTTTACTAATGTGAGTCTAAAGTTAAGTGGGAAAATGAATAGTAAAAGGGGCCCCTTATTTTAAAATACATGAAACATCAAAAAGGCCAAAAAGGAAGTTTATGTTTTATCCCACATTGGTCAAAAGTGTGAATGAGCTCTTATGAGAAGCTTATAAAAGTGTTGCAATGGCTCACTTTTAGTATACTGGGTTTATGCTTGATTATTATTTTCTCTTGGAGAATTCTAGGAAGCTTTGGCTTTCAACAGGTTTGAGGACGAAAAACCCTCGAGCTTGGAGGCAATGGACGAAAACCCATTGTTTATTGGAGATATTACTCAGGTGTCTCACTTTGTGCTTCAAATTCATACTTCTGGTTATCCAATCTGACTGTAAGTTTTGTGGCTAAGATTGGATATTTCTGTTGTTCTACTGAAGATTTTAAGGCTATATTCATATTTAATTTCGGATCTCTATTTCAGTCTGATGTTATATGATTTTCAAGATAATTTGTTGGATAAATAGAAATTAGTTTGCATGCAAATTGTTTGTTAAATTTTCTGTGGAACATTTGGAAAAATTGGGGCAAATATCCATAGGGGATGTTTTAGTGGTATCAGAGCCACAATCCTGCCATCCTATGAGGTCCATGAGGACAATATTGGAGGTATTGTATGAGGGTTTATTTTTAGAAATAATATACTCTCTACAATTTTCAAAATCTGAGCATAAGACAAAAGCCCCAGATCAGCATTTGTCTTTATTCGATATAATTTAGGTAGATATCAGTATTCAGAAAATAATCAAAATTTCTAGTGAGACGTGGCATTTTTGAAGGAGGATGAGTTTTATTCAGAAAGAGACGAATTGACTTGCAGATAAAAAAAAATAAGTTTCAAGACTTACAGAAAGATAAATTCTCTGCAAGAAGACAATACTGAAAAAGTTCGATAAAGCCAAAATAGTGATGAGATGGGCTTGCCAAAAATATTAAATCACTATTCTATTCCAAGGAGACGTGGCTTTGGTGAATGTCGTTTTATTCTGAAGAATATTGAATTTTTAAGGAGAATTCGTATTTGCAATCATCGGTAGTTGTTTGAGTCAAAATCGTGGAATATTGGGGAATATGCCAAATTAGCAAACTGCAATCAGACAAAATAGCTAGCAACAAAGAATTCGACCCAATCATCAACAATTATGGAAAGTTCAATTGGGAAAAATCCGTGGCATTGAAGATATTGATGTTTTATTCATCTTCAGAGAAAGAGACAAACACCAGTTGGATAAAGACAAAGCTATTTGCAGAGTTTCTAAAGTTGAGTTGTCAGGAAGCATTATATGGGTGTTTAGAAAGGACGATCTTTGGTATCAAAATATAATCATTGGGGATCGACTTTTCTCACCAAACCGATCGAAAAGAGAAAAGCTTGATAGACAGGCAAGGAGCTTGATAATTTCAGATGAGACAAAATAATAAGGAGACATCAGAGTTAATATAGCCACTTGAAATAAGAACACGAGAGTAGCTTAATAGGAGAAAAAAGTGAAAGAGACAAATTAAAGAAAGGATGGGCCTTGAAGAAAGCGACTTCAAAGTCTTGAGAAGCTGATGCAGCAATACACATCGGGCATAAGGGAGTAGTGGAATAAAAGAAAAGACAAATCGATGCAATGAATGAATTCTGAATGGTCAAAGACCACATTCAGAATTCTCCAGAAGATAATCACTACAACTGGGCACAACAATTGGAGACCTGAAGACAGCGATTGGAGTTTTTAGAGAACATCTTTAGTCTTGTGAAGAAGCCCGATATTGGGAAGAATTCGTCTAAGCATGCATTGCTGTAACAAGGCGCCATTCCTAGGTTCACTAGCAATTCAGTAATGTGTGATTAAAATTGTATTGGCACTGTAATTTGCATTTTGTCATCTTGAGAATATCACTGTTAAGCAGCTTGTAATTGCATTTCATAGGATAAAATCTTTCAGATCTGCACTTTAGAAGTGACATGGTATTATTGCAAGACATCCATATCGAGGGGCAAAGGCATTGCAATAACTAAGATTGATTTGCAGTTCAATATATGGCTAAGGGAAATTTGCATGTTAACTGGTTGTTAAAATGCCTAATTGCTGTAATTGAGTCTATACATGCATTTTCAGTCATATTTCAATAGTGCAAAGAGCTGGAGTTTACATTCAATGACAAAATTTTGTAGCAGCATGTTGCATTTACATCATATGGGATATTTAAACTGAAAGTGACTATATTGGATGATGAACAAAAATTAGAACTATTGCAGACTTGTAACAAGTTGTTGAGACATTCCCAAAAACTACACACCCTTGGGTGGGACATTTTTGAGTCTATAATATATTTCTGAGTTGCCGCAATACATACAACGAAAAAGATCATCATGGCAAAATTGTTTTGCAATAAACAAGCATGGAAGGAAATTGAACAAACACAATGCAAGGTCATACGTAATTTGCAGCGTTTAGATGATTCACTTTCAAAGTTTGGACTTTCCAAAGGATCATCTTCACGTTCTTCTAGCAAAGGTCCAACACCACAAGACAAAGCAGCAGTGGTGATTAGCATGTTTGAGGAGTATATCATCCTTCCTCAATATGTTAAGAAGAATCTTCCTTTCAAGGACTACATGGACATACACTAGAAACTTTGCCACAAGACTGAGCATGCAAGGAAGGAATATCACACTATAGCTCATGAATTGTTCGTACATGGAATGGATAGATTATCTTCACATATGGTTGATACAATTCTTCATGAGAATGATTTGGTGTTTTCAAGTTCAGATGAGGTATGCAAAAATTTATATGATGAATTTGATAGACATGCTGATTTGACTCAAGGAGACATTCAGACAGCCTTGGGAAATGATTTGTCTACATCATCCTTGCAAGAGGTTTCTCAAGAGGCTTCTACTTTAGAGGCTAACATAGATCGTATTAGTGAATTGGATAGCAATGGTGTGGATTCTTTGGGTGATCATAAAACATATACTCAAGGTTTGAGTATTAATGATGCATTGTGTGAGAAGGATTTATGCCACCACGAGTCTGATTTTTCAAATCAGGCCATAGAAAACCAATTAGAAAATTTATTTAATGGCAATGAATCCCAGCATCGTGATTTGGATGGACATGCAGTTGCTTTGGTAGAAGAAGTGTGTGAAGATATTGTCAAAACAACAATTTCTACCCTGCCAGTTGAGCCATCCTTTGAGGTACATAACAGCAGTACCACTGATGATATTGTGAGTGAAGCTAATAGCACTCATGATGCCACTTATCAGTTAGTGAGCAATGATGATTCAACCTCATATCATAGTGCATATTCTAAATCAGGGAACTTGTATGGGAGTGATAAGTTCCAGGGTCCTCATCATTTGGTAGGGCAACTTAAGGTAAATGACATAATTATTGCTACCGCCATAGAGCATTTTGATTTTGCTCGTCAAATGTTGGCCCTTCATGGTTGGAGTACTCCTGTGACAGATGAGCACAGAGATAGTGGTCTTTCCCTTGCAGAGTTTCATGCACTTTGAGAAGCAATTGGAATAATGCAGCGAAATTACCTACAACTACTTGCGGACAAAGATTATCTTCTCGAGTGGGATTGCATCTGTCATAAGGCATTGAAGGGAAAGGAAGAGGAGGTTGATGAGCTCACTCATGAGCTTGAGGTGACTATGGACTCGTTGAAGAGCACTCAGTTGGCCCTTCAAGAGTCACAGTCATGGATAGAGGTGCTTACCGTGGAGTTGAGTTTGGCACAGTCTTCACCATTTTCAGATATAGCTTAAGTTTCCATGGCAACGGTTGGTGAGGAGCATGTATCCACGGATTTTGGTTGTGAGCAGGTTGAGGATGTTGTTACATCCATCACGGTTACAGGTGCAGTCGATATAGATGGGATGAGTGCATTGGTTGAGAGTTGCAGGGAACCACATGTTGCACCAAGTTCTCCTGAGGTTAGTCCCATGATAGGTGATGTAGGGCAGATTATTGATAGATCTTGTGACATTGTAGTCGATTCACTAGAGAGTTGCATGACAACACACGACACTACTCCATCTTCTTCACAGGAGATATGCAAAGTATCATCTAGTTGGGAGATTGATTCTTATGTTGATTTGTTTCCCTACCCTGGAAGCAAATCAGTAATTTCAACCCATGCAGTTGATTATGATTGGCAGTTTGTTGAGCCGATTCAGGAGTACAATTCAATTTATTGTTCTAGAGATTCAGAGATGGATGATTCAGATCAGCATGGAGTGATTGTGCAGTTTGTGAATAATCCATTATTTGAGTTTGATGGTGGATTGATCTATGATAATCTACTCTTCGAGTTGGAAGCCGATCACACTCCTGATACTAGTTCAAGGTTGAGCAATAATCGCAATGTTTGGGATCGTTCCAGTGCATAGGGACTCCAAACAGGGCTCACGGAGGAGTTTTACAATGTGTACACAGTGAGGAGTACTTACAGTTTTTCCTTTGATCCACCTGTACATGATTTGTATTCGATGCAAAAATTTTGTACGCATGATGATTATCTTTGCGTGGTCAAGGGAATCCAGTCATTTTTGTGCTCAAAGTTACCATCTTCAGAAGATGAGACTAGAGGCTACAAGTATTTGACTCAATTGTTTGTAGGGGATTACTTGCAAGATTAGAGGATGGACTACCATCATGCTGGTGAGTACCTGACAGAGTTTACCACTTCTAGGTTTCAATGGGAGACAGGGCTTACATGAGGTTGTAGTGGCAGTGGGCATGATGGCTTGGTTAGTTATCACATCCATGGGAGTTTAGCAGGAGTTGTACAGAGATATTGTGTTACAGACACTTTCAGATGTTCTTATCTCCGCATGACAGATGGATGTGAGGTTCGGTATTTTTGGGATCCAGGCGGTGACAGGTTTGGCATTGTGTATTGGATAGGTCCCATTGGGTTGCTTCACTATCTGCAACATGGTGAAGTGGAGATCAGATTTGAGCAGTGGAAGTCTGAGGGTGTTTTTCATAGCAAACTTCTATTCTGGATTTTGGATCCAAGGATTTTATGTTGGACACTCTCCTGTATGTTGAGGGATCCTTTGTGTGCATCAGGGTTCCAGTCTGGTTCACTGGGGAGTATTGTTGCATGTGCATGATGTTGCTTCACAGTTTGTGGTGTATGGTGTTTTTATTAGGATGGAGCAACGAGTTGATTGATGTTTGCTTGAGGGCAAGCAATCTCGGGAAGGGAGGACTGTAATGTCCCATTTTCTAGCTCGCATTGTATGATGTTGTCGTTAGCCTATTTCTCCTTGGTTTTGTAGGCTAACTAGGGCTTTTAAGGAATCTTGAGGATTTTTGGCCTAGGCAATTTTCGTTGTAGGTCAATCCAAGGCGTCTGGAGGCAGTTTTGGTATACTTACTATTTTTAGTGAGTCATTAATGCTATTAATAGTAATTCATCAAGTGGGTCGTGATCTCCAATGGCAATGCCTTTTCAATGGAAAGTTGGTTATTATCATCAGATGATTTCAGTTCCATTGGTTTAATTTGTCTCTACATTAATAAAGTTTAAATTATAAAGTTAAATCCAATTATTTGACTTTACTAATGTGAGTTTAAAGTTAAGTGAGAAAATGAATAGTAAAAGGGGCCCCTTATTTTAAAATACATGAGACATCAAAAAGGCCAAAAAGGAAGTTTATGTTTTATCCCACATTGGTCAAAAGGGTGAATGGGCTCTTATGAGAAGCTTATAAAAGTGTTGCAAGGGCTCACTTTCAGTATGCTTGGTTTATGCTTGATTATTATTTTCTCTTGGAGAATTCTGGGAAGCTTTTGGCTTTTAGCAGGTTTGAGGATGGAAACCCTCGAGCTTGGAGGCAGTGGACGGAAACCCATTGTCTGCTGGAAATATTACTTAGGTGTCTCACTTTGTGCTTCAAATTCATACTTCTAGTTATCCAATCCGACTGTAAGTTCTGTGGCTATGATTGGATATTTCTGTTGTTGTTCTACTGAAGATTTTAAGGCTATATTCATATTTAATTTCGGATCTCTATTTCAGTCTAATGTTATATGATTTTCAAGATAATCTGTTGGATAAATAGAAATTAGTTTGCATGCAAATTGTTAGTTAAATTTTCTGTGGAACATTTGGAAAAATTGGGGCAAATATCTATTGGTGTTGTAGCTATGGGCTACATACTTCCGCCTTATTGTGAACAATAAATTCATATAGCCTAATGGCTATTCATTTATTGAGTTAATCATAGTGAATAGGTGCTTCACTTGGGAACAATATGATATTGTAATTGGGCCGACCTTCCTTGTAATTTGCATCATTTATTGTAATTATATTTTTCATATTGTGGCCGACCTTGTTCTTGAAGAGGTGCGACCTCTCCCACACTTTGTATTTATACAAGTTCATTTCCATCATTTTATTATCAAGCAAGTTCGATTCATTCCTTCCTTCAAGTGTGAATTTCATCAAGAGCAGGTCGAAAGTTTTCTAAGTGTAGATTTTGATATCAAGGAAGAGCAGATTATAATCTGTTATTGTATCTAGAGTTGGTCCTGGATATTGGCCTCATTGTAAAGAGAATTGTTGCCATTATTAATATATATAAGAGAGATCTTTGTTGCTGGGTTTTTCTCCCTCAAGTGGAGGGTTTTCCCAAGGTATATGCTGTGTTATTGTGTCTGATTTTGAATTAAATTTCTACCTTAATTATTTGATCATAAAACTAACATGGTATTAGAGCGGGTATAAGAAAGATCGCGATCAGATTTATTCAAGCAGCGCTATCCTCCACTCTTATTCTCATCCTTGTTGCATCTATCTTATCGTCAAGATGGTGAACGGGCTCAAGATCGAAGATAGACTTGAGGGCGCATCAAACTTCACATCTTGGAAAGTTAGAGTCATGGTTGCTTTGGAAGAAAATGAGTTAGCTCAGTTCGTGGAGGGTGAAGTTCCTAAACCAACCGATGAGAATTAGAAGTCACAATGGAAGAAGAATGGCACTGAGGCGAAAAAGATGTTGGTTGATTCTGTGAAAGACCACATTGTGCCAATCATCTCCAAGTTGAAAACTGCAAGAGACATGTTCAAGACCTTGGAAGAGATGTATGAGATCAACAACACAAGTCGAGCTCTTGCATTAAAGCAACGGCTTCATCATATCAAGATGGCGAAAGGAGAATTCGTCATCTCATTCTTCATGAAGATTACCAAATTGAGAGATCAGCTCTCTACCATTGGGCATTTGGTGGATGATAAGGATTTTGCTATGTTGGCTCTCAATGGTCTTCCTCAATCTTGGGAGCCATTCATCCAAGGAATTAGTGGGAGATCAAAAACTTCCTAAGTTTGATTGTTTG
This sequence comes from Sequoia sempervirens, assembly GCA_007258455.2. Lineage (NCBI taxonomy): Eukaryota > Viridiplantae > Streptophyta > Pinopsida > Cupressales > Cupressaceae > Sequoia > Sequoia sempervirens. Next base: position 8,029 of record VDFB02283063.1, on the reverse strand, counting down.
AGAGCGGATTGTATTCAACAAGAATCAAGGTTGGCTGCGAGAGGCATTGGTCAAAGCTCTACAAATGAAGACATTCATGTTCTTGCCACTTAATCCTCAAAGAAGAAAGGAAAAGAAAGGGTACTTCAAGAGGAATAGAGATAAAGGATCTGATGGTGCCCCTGCATCGAAAAAGAAGGACCTCTCTCACATTCAATGTTTTAGATGTGACAAGTTTGGTCACTATGCAAAGGATTGTCCAACCCGACCTAAGCAGCGGGCTTCAATTGCAGATGTGGGTGAGATCTCTCTGTAGAAGGATTCAAGTGGTTTTCTATTCTATTATGCTTTATCAAGTAATGTGCCTACAAACAACAATACTTGGTTGATTGATAGTGGTGCCTCTCGCCACATCACTGGATTTAGAGAGCATCTATCTGATTTGGTGGAGAGAGCTTCTAGTGTTCAAGTCATTATTGGTGATGATGAGAGTTATTCTGCGAAAGGAGTTGGGACCTCCTCTCTTCACCTAGATTCTAGCATCTCCTTATAGTTGAATGATGTCCTATTTGTTCCTGGTATCAAGTGGAACCTTGTCTCTATCTCAACCTTGGAGGACAATGGGTACCAAGTTGCATTCTCCGAAGGTAAAGTTCTTGCATGGCCGAAGAACTCAAGTACCAAGATTGCTCGGGTGATTGGAGTTTGACATGAGAGTCTCTATAGACTTTGCACTCATCCACTTCACACTTTGTTACATAATTCATCAAGTTCGTGTGAACTTTGGCATAGAAGACTTGCTCATCTTCACTTCCGAACACTACCAACCATGGAGAAGATAATCACAAGCCTTCCTAAACTCAACCAAGAGCATGAAGGCACTTGCAGAGGTTGCGCATTGGGTAAGAATACTAAAGGTCCATTTCATAGTAGTGAAAGTAGATCTAAATGTATTCTAGATCTTATTCATTCTGATTTATGTGGTCCAATGTTTGTTGCTTCTTTGAGTGGTTTCTTGTATTACATTATTTTCATTGATGACTACTCTAGAAAGACTTGGATTTATTTCTTGAAATCTAAAGAATTTGAGGAAGTACTTGAGAGATTCAAAGAATTTAAAGCTCAAGTAAAGAACTTGTCTGGGAAGAGGATCAAAGTTCTGAGATCCGACAATGGAGGAGAATACATCTCCAGAAACTTTCGTAACTTTTGCATTGAAGCAGGGATTAAGAGGGAGTTTTGTGTCCCTTACAATCTTCAACAGAACGGTGTTGCAGAAAGGAAGAACAAATTTATTGTGGAAGCAGCCAAAGCCATGATACATGATCAAGATCTGCAAACCTTCCTTTGGGCTGAAGCATCTAGGACAGCTATGTATGTTCAAAATAGAAGCCCTCACTGCATTCTGGAGAACATGACTCCCGAAGAAGCATTCACAGGGGTGAAACCGGAAGTAAGTCATTTAAGAATCTTTGGTTGTCCTGTATATGTTCATGTGCCTAAAGATAAAAGGACAAAGTTGGAACCATCTGGCAAAAAGGGAATTTTTGTGGGCTACAGTGAGTCTTCAAAAGCCTACAGAGTGTACATTCCAGGTCAGAAGTTGATTGAGATCAGTAGGGATGTTACATTTGAAGAAGATCTTGCATTCAAGAGATCTAAGGGCACTCATATGGAGATAGACAATGAAGACCAAGAGTCTCCTTAGGATATGGAAGTTGACCATACTCCTGAGATTCAGAGGGAGGCTATTGAACCTAAAGAAGATGATGATCCAGTTGAGCCTTTGGAACCTACTGATGGGCGTAGAGATATTGTGATTGGTCGTAAAAAACCTTTTTGGACTAGCCAAACAATGCGGGAGGCAAAAAGGTTTGCAGCCCCGAGAGGAACATTCAGAGAAAGCAAGAGACCTCACAAGTTTTCAAACTATGTTGCATTGATGAGTCAAATCATTGAGTCTGAGCCTTCCAGTGTTGAGGAAGCTACTAGTCAGCAAGTATGGAGAGATGCTATGGCTGAAGAGTATCAATCCATCCTCAAGAATGATGTGTGGGACATCGTACCTAGACTTGAAGGAAAATTTGTTGTTTCTTCTAAGTGGCTCTTCAAGATCAAGCATGTGGCTGAAGGGAGCATTGAGAAGTACAAGGCTAGGTTCGTGGCTAGAGGATTCTCTCAGAAAGAGGGAGTAGACTATGAAGAAACCTTTGCTCCAGTTGCTCATTATACATCCGTCAGGACCATCATTGCTATTGCAGCATCTAAAGGATGGAAGATACACCAGATGGACGTGAAGACAACATTTCTGAATGGTGTGATCGAGGAAGAGGTATATATTGAGCAACCTGATGGCTTTGAGGTTCATGGGAAGGAGTCTCATGTTTTCAGGTTCAAGAAGGCTTTGTACGACCTTAAGCAGGCTCCTCGTGCTTGGTACGAAAGAATTGATTGATACCTGATGAGCTTGGGCTTCTCCAAGAATGATGCTGATTCAAACCTATACTTCAAGGTAATTGATGGTGAAGCATTAATCTTGGTTCTCTATGTTGATGATTTAATTCTTACTAGAGAAGATCACCTCATTATCAAATGCAAGGAGTTAGCTTCTGAATTTGAAATGAAGGATCTTGGTCTCATGCACTACTTCCTTGGTTTAGAAGTATGGCAGAAGCCGGATGAGATCATTCTGAGTCGAGGAAAGTATACTATTGACATTCTGAAGAGGTTTGGTATGATGGATTGGAAATCCATGTCTATACCTATGGAGACCAACTTGCAAAAGCTAAAAGAGGCTGCAGCTAGTTCAGATCTGGTGGATCCCACAATGTATAGGCAGTTGATTGGATCTTTGATGTATCTAGTCAATACTAGATTAGATATTTGCTATGCAGTGAGTGCACTTAGTCAGTTCATGTGTGAACCAAGGTGAATACATCTAGTTGCAGCAAAGCATATCCTGAGATACTTGCGTGGCATAGTTGGGTATGGCTTGAGATATTCATCTAGTGTGGACTTGGAGCTGCATGGATATTTTGATTTTGATTGGGCAGGGTGTGTTGCTAATCGGAAGAGTACCTCTGGATGTTGCTTCAGTTTAGGGTCTGTGATGATATCCTGGTGTAGCAAGAAGCAATCTTCAGTGGCACTAAGCATTGCAGAGGCCGAGCATATTGCAGCTTGTGTGGCAGCTCAAGAAGTAGTGTGGCTTTGGAAGCTCCTTGTAGGATTGTTTGAACAATTGTTGGAGCTAACTGTCATTCATTGTGATAATCAAAGTTGTGTGAAGCTTTCTGTCAATCCAGTGTTTCATGACAACACTAAACATGTTGAGATCAAATACCACTATATCAGAGATATGGTATTGAGGAAAGCAATCCAGTTGAAGTATATCAGCACTGATGAGCAGACGACAAATATTCTTACCAAGCCTCTCTCCAGGATAAAGTTTGTGTACTTTTGAGACAAGCTTGGTATGGTGGAGAATGAAGCCCTAGCTGAGAAGGAGTCTCAGTATCGGTGATCTTCTTTAGTGCATTTCTCTCTGTAAGAGGGATTTGAGGTGCAAGCCCTTGTCTAATGCATTTCTCTCTGTGAGAGAGATTTGAGGTGAAAGCCCTTGTTTCCACCCTCTGGGAGTAGCCATGGTGGATGTCATGTGTGTGACTCCATGACAACATTGCGTGAGAGAGTCCGTGATGATTTTCTTGTACTTGTGCTTTTCACCCTCTGGGAGTAGCCATGGTGAACGTCACGATGAGGTGACGACATCACGTTGAGTGATTCCGTGATGGGCACTTGTGCACATATGCCACACATGGGAGTAGCCATGGTGGTTGATATCACGTTGAGGTGATATGCTTCTCCCCACATATGGGTGTAGCCATTGTGGATGTCATATTGAGAGAGTCCATGACATTGTGCATCGGAAGTATTCCTCCCTAGCTAAGAGGGAGTGTTGATGTTGTAGCTACGGGCTACATACTTCTGCTTTATTGTGAACAATAAATTCATATAGCCTAACGGCTATTCATTTATTGAGTTAATCAAAGTGAAGAGGCGCTTCACTTGGCAACCATATGATATTCTAATTGGGCCAACCTTTCTTGTAATTCGCATCATTTATTGTAGTTATATTTTTCATATTGTGGCCGACCTTGTTCTTGAAGAGGTGCGACCTCTCCCACACTTTGTATTTATACAAGTTCATTTCCATCATTTTATTATCAAGCAAGTTCGATTCATTCCTTCCTTCAAGTGCGAATTTCATCAAGAGCAGGTCAAAGGTTTTCTAACTGTAGATTTTGATATCAAGGATGAGCAGATTATAATCTGTTATTGTATCTAGGGTTGGTGCTGGATATTGGCCTTGTAATTGGCCTCATTGTAAAGAGAATTGTTGCCATTATTAATATATATAAGAGAGATCTTTGTTGCTGGGTTTTTCTCCCTCAAGTGGAGGGTTTTCCCAGGGTATATGCTGTGTTATTGTGTCTGATTTTGAATTAAATTTCTGCCTTAATTATTTGATCATAAAACTAACAATATCCATAGGGGATGTTTCATCATGTCCCCTCCATCTAGGAGCAGCAATATTTTAATTTAACAATAGTATATAATATTATAATAACAATATTATTAATAATAAAGATAAATTAATAAATATTTAAAAAATAAATTAGTTGGGTCAGCCAGCATTATAAATTAATAAGTTTAAATATTTGAATTCTCTTTTGGAGCTCACTTGGGGACTTTGGCACCCAAGGACAAACAGATATAAATGAGGCGATGTTCTGACATTTATCATCATCCAGTTTTGATTTCGGTCATTGCTATTTTTCATGATATCTGCGCTTGGGACGAAACACTCAAGCCAGTTAGACAGGTGGGATGCAAACCTCACTGGTCCTTGGTGCAATTCCAATTCAGGGAATTGAGTTGAGCTTATTTGAATTTGTTAATTATAGGTCTGTGGTGGCGATGGAGAAGAAGGTTTTGAGAGAATTTTCCAGCAAACAACATTTTGGATGGAAACCCTGTTGTGTTGATTAGGAATTTGTGGACAGATCACATTAGGGTAGAAGTTGTAGAAGGGTGAAATCAGTTCTAGGCATCATCACAGTTCACTACGAGCATAATTCTGGAGGTGGCACACTGTGAGAGGACAAGTCCCAAATCTGATCACATTTTTCTTCCAATTTATGGTCTACTACAAGTGTCATCTGGAGGCGTAAAGAGCATCACCTATGGTTGGGTTCCAGTGCACCATCAAAAGATAGATTGCAGGTCTGTGACCAATGCACCAGACAAGATTGTAATAGCAGATTTAAGTGACAATTTGCAGGTCCCTAACAAGTGTTCCAGATCAGGTAGAATCTAGATACAACAGATTTAAGTGGACTTTGGGTGGCAAGCACATTGATTGTGGAACACTACATGATCCTCAACTTGTCTAAAGCAATCCGTTCACCAGTAGTCTAGGAATGTAATGAGCCAACCAATTTTTTTTTTCAATTTTTGATAACAATTACAATGCAACATGCACCTGTTAAGGTTAGCTCTTAAACCAAGATGTTGCGGAAAGTAACTCTAACACAAAATGTACACTAGGATCCCAATGTTGGGCAAGGTGCTAGCATATGGTCAGAGGATCCTTATGAGATAGTTAAACTGAAATAACTCTAACCAAGAATGCGCCCTAAGACCCGATGTGGGAGGAGGGGCGAGCATATGGTCAGAGGATCCCTATGAGGTAGCTGAACTGAAAGTAACTCTAACCAAGAATGTACACCAGGATCCCAATGTTGGGCATGGTGCTAGCATATGGTCAGAGGATCCATGAATTAGATGATGCCTCGGCCGATCAACATGTTACATCCCAAATTGTGAAGTTACAATTTGCCGTTAAACATAGGGTAAATGTGAATATAGTGTGGAATTTGGAGATGAATTATTGATGCTTGTACCTTGTTTTCAATATGATGTTATCTCACTTGATGTTTCATTTGATGTTATCTCAGTTGATGTTATTCATGGTGAAATACTGCATAAGGAGGTTAATGAATCATGTTGATTTATCATATATACTGCTATTGTTGTGAGCATTTGATTGCCGTGAGTTTATGACAGTGGATGCAGGTATGAGGACCATTCCTCCAAGTAGAGGAGAAATATCACTCGGGAGAGGAGCTTGATCAGGTAAACAGTAACGAGAACCATCTGAGCATACACACACGTTCCTTAGATTGAGTAAGTTTAGTCAGTTTGTGTGGGTAATAGATAAGTCATCCATAGGCTTATGTGTTTGCATTAGGAGTTGTGTTTACTTCTATATACATTTATAAGTGATGATTATCTATATGTTTGTTTGTGGTTTTACGATTATGTGGATATTAATAATATTATATTATTATTACTTGATGACTTTACATTTATATGAAATATATATTTATATATCGGGTATATGTTAACTGGCTCACAATATATTTATATATATATTAAATACTCGGGTATTTAAATATTTATATGTTTAATATATTTAAAAGGACTATGATAATATTTATATAATAAAATATATAAAGGAATTATATTTTTATATTATAAGTCTCTAAAAGTGAAAATAGATTATATTTCACTTAAATATATATGATTAAATGTTTTAACTCTAAAGTGTTAAAATTAAAAGATTTAAATCTTTTAATATGAGTAAACAGTATAAAGCGAACTATTGGGAGAAATATAGTCGCTAGACTTGGAGGAAATATAAGTCTTCATTAAAGAATCGAGCCTTTGTTTTAAAACATAAGGCAAAAATATGAATCGAAATATTTAGAGGAAAACATTTGAAATAAACAAAAAAAATTCTGAAGGCTCTTCTCGTGAAATGGTGAGAGCTTCAAACGTAGGAAAAAATGGAGGAAAAATTCAAACGCTGGAGAAGAGGCAGCACCAACTAGATGGAATGTGTTGTTGCAAGCTTAAACTTGACAAATTCGCCGCAATCATGAGTCATTCTCTGTTATGTGCCAAAGAGGGACATTTTTCTTGTAAGTGGCAATTTTGAGTTTTTGAGTTGAACAAGTCTGGAAATGTTGGCTCCAAGAGGGTCGAATCACTATTTTTTATGATGATATAGGGTTTAGAAATCTGCTAGGTGGCATTTGAATGAGTCTGGGCACCTCCTTGTCATTTTACATGCCCACAATGGTGGAATTTGTTACAATTATGGGCCTATAAATAGATGCCCAACCATTCTTTGTTGGATATCATTGTGCAATCTGAGTCTTGCGTTTTTTAGAGTTCCCATATCCATTCATTTGAGTTGTTGTGTTTTCTTTATTTGCTACATTTTCCTATATGTTGAGTGTGAGAAACACAATAATCTTTTACCAACATGTAATGACCCTGCTCAAATCTGACCTCAAAATGCTGATTGAAGGCTCAAGGAATTTCATCAAACACTTTGCATACAGGGGTCATATGACTGATATAAGATTTCAGTTTGCTAAAATGGCACTTTCCTTCACTTAGCATCAATAAAGATACTTGCAAATGACTCTAAATTGTCTAAACAATGACCTAACATGAATGTGCAACTTATTTTGGCAATATTCAATGCATATATGTGACTGAAACTACGTGCAATATGCAGCTACAACAACTAGTAATTATGACAAACACTTTGGATGCAACCTAAGATGGCATTTATGCACTTACAGCCAAGTGGCATTAATACAAACACTTGGTATGCAAAATTATAACATTATTTATGCCAAAAAGAGAACCTACAGCCAATTGACATTTTGTCAAACAATTGGCATGCATGCTATAAGCTGAGTACAAATGATATAGAATTGCTCAATGACAACTACAAATGACCAGCAAATTAGTATCTCTGATTACAACACAATGATCCAATACAATGCTCATCAATAAGCCAAGACTCTTGGCATTTGCATTGATTACAAAATATGATAATTGCTGGTAAGGAAATATGCACCTATAGCTGCAACTCTAAACTTTCCCATATGCAATAAAATTATGAACTACT
>VDFB02283062.1:0-14435 GCA_007258455.2 Sequoia sempervirens | reverse complement strand
TAACAATAGTATATAATATTATAATAACAATATTATTAATAATAAAGATAAATTAATAAATATTTAAAAAATAAATTAGTTGGGTCAGCCAGCATTATAAATTAATAAGTTTAAATATTTGAATTCTCTTTTGGAGCTCACTTGGGGACTTTGGCACCCAAGGACAAACAGATATAAATGAGGCGATGTTCTGACATTTATCATCATCCAGTTTTGATTTCGGTCATTGCTATTTTTCATGATATCTGCGCTTGGGACGAAACACTCAAGCCAGTTAGACAGGTGGGATGCAAACCTCACTGGTCCTTGGTGCAATTCCAATTCAGGGAATTGAGTTGAGCTTATTTGAATTTGTTAATTATAGGTCTGTGGTGGCGATGGAGAAGAAGGTTTTGAGAGAATTTTCCAGCAAACAACATTTTGGATGGAAACCCTGTTGTGTTGATTAGGAATTTGTGGACAGATCACATTAGGGTAGAAGTTGTAGAAGGGTGAAATCAGTTCTAGGCATCATCACAGTTCACTACGAGCATAATTCTGGAGGTGGCACACTGTGAGAGGACAAGTCCCAAATCTGATCACATTTTTCTTCCAATTTATGGTCTACTACAAGTGTCATCTGGAGGCGTAAAGAGCATCACCTATGGTTGGGTTCCAGTGCACCATCAAAAGATAGATTGCAGGTCTGTGACCAATGCACCAGACAAGATTGTAATAGCAGATTTAAGTGACAATTTGCAGGTCCCTAACAAGTGTTCCAGATCAGGTAGAATCTAGATACAACAGATTTAAGTGGACTTTGGGTGGCAAGCACATTGATTGTGGAACACTACATGATCCTCAACTTGTCTAAAGCAATCCGTTCACCAGTAGTCTAGGAATGTAATGAGCCAACCAATTTTTTTTTTCAATTTTTGATAACAATTACAATGCAACATGCACCTGTTAAGGTTAGCTCTTAAACCAAGATGTTGCGGAAAGTAACTCTAACACAAAATGTACACTAGGATCCCAATGTTGGGCAAGGTGCTAGCATATGGTCAGAGGATCCTTATGAGATAGTTAAACTGAAATAACTCTAACCAAGAATGCGCCCTAAGACCCGATGTGGGAGGAGGGGCGAGCATATGGTCAGAGGATCCCTATGAGGTAGCTGAACTGAAAGTAACTCTAACCAAGAATGTACACCAGGATCCCAATGTTGGGCATGGTGCTAGCATATGGTCAGAGGATCCATGAATTAGATGATGCCTCAGCCGATCAACATGTTACATCCCAAATTGTGAAGTTACAATTTGCCGTTAAACATAGGGTAAATGTGAATATAGTGTGGAATTTGGAGATGAATTATTGATGCTTGTACCTTGTTTTCAATATGATGTTATCTCACTTGATGTTTCATTTGATGTTATCTCAGTTGATGTTATTCATGGTGAAATACTGCATAAGGAGGTTAATGAATCATGTTGATTTATCATATATACTGCTATTGTTGTGAGCATTTGATTGCCGTGAGTTTATGACAGTGGATGCAGGTATGAGGACCATTCCTCCAAGTAGAGGAGAAATATCACTCGGGAGAGGAGCTTGATCAGGTAAACAGTAACGAGAACCATCTGAGCATACACACACGTTCCTTAGATTGAGTAAGTTTAGTCAGTTTGTGTGGGTAATAGATAAGTCATCCATAGGCTTATGTGTTTGCATTAGGAGTTGTGTTTACTTCTATATACATTTATAAGTGATGATTATCTATATGTTTGTTTGTGGTTTTACGATTATGTGGATATTAATAATATTATATTATTATTACTTGATGACTTTACATTTATATGAAATATATATTTATATATCGGGTATATGTTAACTGGCTCACAATATATTTATATATATATTAAATACTCGGGTATTTAAATATTTATATGTTTAATATATTTAAAAGGACTATGATAATATTTATATAATAAAATATATAAAGGAATTATATTTTTATATTATAAGTCTCTAAAAGTGAAAATAGATTATATTTCACTTAAATATATATGATTAAATGTTTTAACTCTAAAGTGTTAAAATTAAAAGATTTAAATCTTTTAATATGAGTAAACAGTATAAAGCGAACTATTGGGAGAAATATAGTCGCTAGACTTGGAGGAAATATAAGTCTTCATTAAAGAATCGAGCCTTTGTTTTAAAACATAAGGCAAAAATATGAATCGAAATATTTAGAGGAAAACATTTGAAATAAACAAAAAAAATTCTGAAGGCTCTTCTCGTGAAATGGTGAGAGCTTCAAACGTAGGAAAAAATGGAGGAAAAATTCAAACGCTGGAGAAGAGGCAGCACCAACTAGATGGAATGTGTTGTTGCAAGCTTAAACTTGACAAATTCGCCGCAATCATGAGTCATTCTCTGTTATGTGCCAAAGAGGGACATTTTTTTTGTAAGTGGCAATTTTGAGTTTTTGAGTTGAACAAGTCTGGAAATGTTGGCTCCAAGAGGGTCGAATCACTATTTTTTATGATGATATAGGGTTTAGAAATCTGCTAGGTGGCATTTGAATGAGTCTGGGCACCTCCTTGTCATTTTACATGCCCACAATGGTGGAATTTGTTACAATTATGGGCCTATAAATAGATGCCCAACCATTCTTTGTTGGATATCATTGTGCAATCTGAGTCTTGCGTTTTTTAGAGTTCCCATATCCATTCATTTGAGTTGTTGTGTTTTCTTTATTTGCTACATTTTCCTATATGTTGAGTGTGAGAAACACAATAATCTTTTACCAACATGTAATGACCCTGCTCAAATCTGACCTCAAAATGCTGATTGAAGGCTCAAGGAATTTCATCAAACACTTTGCATACAGGGGTCATATGACTGATATAAGATTTCAGTTTGCTAAAATGGCACTTTCCTTCACTTAGCATCAATAAAGATACTTGCAAATGACTCTAAATTGTCTAAACAATGACCTAACATGAATGTGCAACTTATTTTGGCAATATTCAATGCATATATGTGACTGGAACTACTTGCAATATGCAGCTACAACAACTAGTAATTATGACAAACACTTTGGATGCAACCTAAGATGGCATTTATGCACTTACAGCCAAGTGGCATTAATACAAACACTTGGTATGCAAAATTATAACATTATTTATGCCAAAAAGAGAACCTACAGCCAATTGACATTTTGTCAAACAATTGGCATGCATGCTATAAGCTGAGTACAAATGATATAGAATTGCTCAATGACAACTACAAATGACCAGCAAATTAGTATCTCTTATTACAACACAATGATCCAATACAATGCTCATCAATAAGCCAAGACTCTTGGCATTTGCATTGATTACAAAATATGATAATTGCTGGTAAGGAAATATGCACCTACAGCTGCAACTCCAAACTTTCCCATATGCAATAAAATTATGAACTACTAATAGTGGAACCTGATTGAATGTTGAAGCCCTTGATGATCGATGAAGTAGCAATCAAATTCCAAGCAAATTGAACTCCTCTTAGGCCCAATCGATGCTTTCACCCAGCCGCCCTTGTTCTTGCCTGGCAATACTTTAGATAAATAAATGCAGCCTCTAAGCTCTTCGAATTTGTTATGAAAATGATTGCCAACACCAAAGGAAGCAATCCCTCAAGTGCCCACAAAATTATATCTCCTTATTGAAGAGCAACGAATGAAAATGTAATTTCTCTCATGGCTGATCTGCAGACTGAAACAAAATTGCAGACTTCAAATAACTTCCCAAACTCTTCCAAAAGTGATTGCAATTAGCCCAATGAGAAAGACTAAAGTATCTTCCTCCACTATCCAACTAGGGTTCGTGTTGCACAACCGAAATTGGCACTTAACCAGCTAGGTTTGGTCTTTCACAAACGAAGACTGGAAAACAATAAGCTAAGCATTCAGCTTCAGCAGTGTAGTAGAAAAGTGTATTCAACTCAAGATGTCCAAATGCATAGCCCAAGCCTCTTTTTATACTTTTTCAATCTCATCACCAAGAGACTTCTAGAAGATTCCAGAAATATTCCTTAAGTGACTTTATTATTTTATTATTTTATTACTAAGTCACTTAAGTCACTTTTTATTATTAAATTAATTAAATAATAAGTCATCCCTTTTGATATTTTATTTTATGGGAATAACTTAATAAATAATTAATTTAATAACATCTCTTGACTTAATTAAATCATCAATTAAGCTATCCTCATAAATTATCAATAATTTGGACAACTTAATTAAATAATTTAATTAAATCACCATACCTCCAATTCGGGGACATGACACAACAATTATCAAGCTACTGTGTTAAATCCTTTTTAAGCTTTGAGTGGAGTAAAGCCATAATTGAGTAAACTTCTATTAGAGGAGTGCAATTTGTGAAGAGTGACTTGAAAGATCACCATAGTTTGAGAAACTTGCAAAGAAGCCATCTTCATTAGGAATTCTGGAAGTTGTTGAAGGAGTGTCAAGAAGAGTAGTGCTGAGAGAAGGAGCTTTAAACATCAGGCATGAAATCTATTTTATTGTGATTCTTTGTTTGAAATGTTGCATTCTCTTGGACTTGTGTTTGTTGTTTGCAAGTAGCTCAAAGTTAATTAGAACTATCTTGTTAAACTTTCATATGCAATGCATTTAAGGGTAAAATGTATAAGGGAATTCAATGCATTTAAAGGTAGAATGAATGAGGGATTTAAGGATAAAGGGATTGTGAAAAGGGAATTATACGTGTAAAGAGCTAAAGGGACTAGTTTACTTATCTTACATTTAAGGGAAATAATGGAAAAAGATTAAAAGGGAAGGATTATATATGCATTTTGAGTGAATATTGCATTTTGTGTATGATCTTCATAAGAGGAAAATACTGTTGGCATGGATATTATTTGGTAAAAGTCTAATTGCTTTTGGAAAAGAGAATTGAAACATTAGAGCCGCTTTTATAAGTTGTCTTTTAAGTACTCTAGGATAGGAGAAAGAACTAGATTGAGGAGTTTAGCAACATAACATAAAGTATAACATAAGTGTTTAATTATACTAGCTATGTTTGAACATGAGATGTTTTATGTTTGTTGCCGATACATTGGGAATGAAATGTTGCATTCTAGTTGTAATTTGCTTTAATTGTATGATCTCCATATAAGGAGAGTATTGCTACAATAGTTACTATATAATAGAACCGAAATGAGGACAGGAGTCAAGTAAATTCTGTCGGCTTAAGTTATTAGGTTAACTGAGGTAAGCCTGAGTTACTCCTAGGATAAAAATTTCCAATATAAGGGGGAATAGGTGAATTACTTGTTATGCTGATTCATTTCTAATAGTTAGAATGTTATAGGAAGTCTGGGGTGACTGATTACCCAATGAAGGACATAATCTACGTGTAGTGTAAGATAGCCTTAAGTCAAATCGGCCCTAAGTAGTGTATATAATAGATGAATCTCTCAATCGTTTACTGAACTAAAACCCTTTGATCAAAGTAGTGTAATGTACCTACATCCTCTTAGATCGGGCGATGTTTACACTATCAGTTCATTGTGATCCTTGTACTAGTTTGAGATTGTGAAATAGCAAGGTTCTAGTTGTGTAGGACACAACACTATGCTCAGTTGGTAATCGTTAAAGGATACCCTACCAATCTCTTTGACGAAGGGAGGGCCATCCATTGAATAATGGATGTGCGGGGGACCGCATTATAAGTCCGTGGTTGGCAGAAAAGCACCCGAGTGATGTTTCTCCTCCTCAGCAAGCGGTCGATGTACCAAGATTTGAAAGGAAAAGAATTCTAGACTTTCTTACTACTATTTGTTCTAAAGCTCATTGGAGCTATGTTAGTAAGGTGTGTATTCTTGTTTCATGTACTTGTTAAGTTATTATATTGAAATGGAATCTTTATTGTAAATTAATATGGCAACTTGTTCATGTTTTATTAATAAAGAAAAGGAAAATTTTTATTTGCAATGACATGTTAACACGTTTACTTATTTGTAGGATGTAAATTATGGAAATTTTACTTTACCGAAGGGTCGAGTCGTTACACAGCAACATGATGTTACAATGCATTTTAGAAAGTAACTAGGTGGCAAGCCAGCCTCTTCCACTTTTCAGAGGGTAGTACAAGAAATTAAATGCAGAAATGAAAGACTAAGCAAGGCCAGTATCTTCCACAATCGTGGGAAGTACAAAGTGCTTAGCAAGAAAGTAAGAATGCTGATAGTACTACTATCCAGCTTACAATGAGATAGAGTGTCTCCCAAGAACACAAGATTAGGAGTCTATCAATGCTGCAATAATGTATAAAACTCTCCAATGCTCAATAAGACTTCCTAGACTCAAAACCCCACTCAAAAGTCCAACTTTTATAATCTGATTTTGACAGACCTGCAACTGAAAATGCATAACCAACAACACAAAGACTCACTAAAATGCGTATAAAATGCTCCTAACATAACCAAATGACATGAAACAAAGTGCAAATGACTCTAGAAGTGATGGCGCCCAATTCCCAATGGAGAAAACCCAACACACAGCCCTGAATATTTTTTTGCAAGAATCCCAATGCGGCTCAAAGTGGTACGGCCCTCAAGGAAGGGCAATTTTGCTTGGAAAAACCAGAATCTTCATTAAAAAATCTGCAAATTGGTACACATGGTCGCCCCTAGCAAGGAAATAGACAGATGAAATACCTAGAATGAGAATATTTTTATTTTTGAACTTATGAGAAAAACACACATTCAGCTACTCTAACCAGCAACTCCAAATTTTGATTGAAATGCAAGAAACTCAACTACAAAATGCAAGAAACCCAACTACAAGTGCAAGAAACTCAACTACAACCAATCTCTCAACTAGTTACTATCTTTCAAGCAAGAAGTCAAGCCTATGCTAGGAGGTATGCTTTCCTCTAAGCTATTCACTAACCATTTTGGCAGCATAACATTATTGTAGACAAAAGATGATCAACTGAAGAGAGAAGGCTGATTTTTATAAACTTTGCAAAGCATCTCCAGAAGCTTCTAGAAAGTGCGCCCAAACCAGGAAGTCAAATTATTTTCAAATTTCAAGTTGACTCAATCCCCCCTTCAAGTTGGCGTCCCATTTCATGAAGGCAAGCACTTTATTAAAATAATATATATCTTTCCTCAAGTTCGTGTCCCAAGCATCCCAAGGTATATTTTAATCACCTCCTGATGAGGCGTCCACCCTTGAAGTCCCCTTTTTAAAACTTCTTTAAGTCATGAAGCTAGGCCAAGGGGTTATAACATTAAAATATAACATTATAACATAAAATTAACTTATCCCTCCAGAAAATGCATCAAAAGGCCAAAAACAACAATACCAACTGAACTGACTAAAGAGAGGAGCCAACTGTACTGAAGCCAACAGGACCATTGCCAGAAATAGAATTTACTAAAAATAGTAAATTTAAAAAGTTGCTCAAAACACCATGCATGCCATACCATTGCGAAGCTCTCTGAAAACCCAAAAAGAATCCGCAAACCGAACTCTAAGCTCCAAGCAACATCCCCCTAGAAAATAGGAAACCCTAATTTCACCTCCGAGTAGCCTACGGGTCTCCGGGATAGGCTAACGGTCAACTGCATGAATCATTGCTGAGACGAGGACATTACAAGGAAGCCCTAACGCATCATACCAACATTAGTGCTCTGGCATTGGTATGCTGAAGACAAAACAAAGAAAATCACTTGTAATTTGTATGTCTCCTGATTGATCAACAAAAAATGTTATGAAAAATTAATGGTTTACTTCAGATCTGCAATGCAATTTCTTCCAAATCTGATAATGAACTCAACCTAATGTTCAAAATATTCTGATTAGTTTGTTTCTTTTTGTTAGTTTGATTGTGAGCTTCAATAAATATGGAACCCTAGAACTAAGAAAACATAGGTATATTACATCTTGCCATAGTCTCTTCTTAGTTCTCACACTCAAAACAATTCTTCTAGAGCTCCAAAATGTCAAATATCCAATTGCAATATAAGAAACAAATGAATTGGAACCCTATTTATAGCCTCTAACCTAGATATCCAAACTTTCAAAAATTATCTCTCGAATTTTGCAGAATTGCAATATCTTTGAAATCATAGACCCAATCATTAAACCAAAATAAGCATTGGAATATGACTTCTATAAGAGGCGATATGAATAGGTTGGAAGCTGCAAGCTGCAATCAGGCCTGGAAGAACTACAGCGACCAATCTTTTAGTTGTATGACTATGACCCCTTTAAAAAAGTACATCAGCCTGGTTATGCAAGGATGCAATTATTTCACTATTTTTATAGGCTTTAGCAAACCCTCAAAAGCTGCAGCCAACAAGGCAGGTTGGTCGACCAGCTTAGAACTCTTGAAATAATGTGATTAGGACTGAAAGGTACAGCCTCTCACTGATCTGTACAGCCAAAAAAAAAAGATCAGCATGCAGCAATAAAAAGAGGCAATAGAGTGAAGAAAAGGTGCAGCCAAACTAGAAGATTATACCCAGCACCATTGTGACCACCTAAAACTTCAATCCCAATTGGTACGACCAGCAAGACTGATGCAAACAGTTGGTACAACCAGGTACAAGTACAGCCAGAAAAAACAGAGACCTCAATAATATTAGTTTGCAAATAAATTCTCCCTCAATCAATAAACAAAAACTCATGAAGTGATTTTTTTATTCTGAAAATCTCACACCAAAATAGAGCAACTAGAAACTGGAAATCTTTAACAACATTTAACACTAGTGTTACAAGACTCAGACTTGGCAAGCTGATTTTTGACTCAGACTCAGACTCGGCAAACTGAAAAAACCATGAAATATAGAGACTTTTAAGGATTTAAAACTAGTTTCATGCACCCTTTAATAAATAAACTTTAAAGACACAATAAACTAAATCAAATAGAAGCTATTTTGATCATATACACAAGTATAGATTGATCACATATGTATAAAAGTAGATTTAAGTTAAAGGAAATATTGTTAGGTATATAAATATTGCTAGGTGTTTAAAGTGTATAAACTCATGGATTATGATATCCATGGCATCAAAAACAAAAATCACAATATGGAGTCATGAACTATGCTAAAAGGAAGATTGTATCCCTCAGCCCAGCATTACTAACTTTATGTAGAGTCATTCACTTGTATCTCAGACAAGTCTTTAAATGCTCTTACAACCTTAGGAGCATTACATAGGATATGGTTCGACTTGGCAAACTAGAAGTATAAATGTAATTTAATTACTAGGAATTTAATTGAAAATGTCAAAAAATAAGAAAATGTTCTTTTTCCATCCAACATAGCCAAAAACAATTTTCAATTTTTGTTTTTCAAAACTAGGGAGTAATACTTCTAGTGGGGTCAAGGGGCAACACCCTGAGCAAGGTCAAGGGGCAATGCCTCTTGTGGGGGTTCAAGGGTGAAATATTCCGAGCCAATTTTTTTCGTTTTTCAATTAACAGATTACAAAGCAGTGCACCCGTTAAGGTTAGAGGAGAAAACCAAAACGTGCAAGAAAGCAACTCTAACCAGATTGGCGCCGATGATGGCGAGCATTGGTCAGAGGGTCTTCTATTCTAAATGCAGAAAAGAACTCAATGTCAAGTATGTGCTACCCAATCCAATGCGGAGTGAGGGGCGACCATATGACGGAGTGATTGCAGAATTAAATGCTTGAATTAAATGCTGAAACTGGAAATACTCGACACCCAGAATGTGCTTGCTGTCCCAAGATGGGAGAGTAGCTACCATAGGGCGGAGCTATAACTATTACAATAACTTAATTGAAATTGAAAGTTACAACCAGATTTGAACAAGACAGAATGACTGCCAGTACTACTGTCAGTTTTACAAACAAGAAGCATTCGCCTGTCAATATCTCATGAGATTAACGGATCAGCATTACATCATTGAGAACCACTCTTATCTTGGATAGTGATATCAAAACCACAATGCTTTCAAGGATCAAATACTGATTTCTGTTTTCTGTTACAAATCTGCTCATTAAAAATGCATAAACAGCAGTCTCTAGAACTACTCAAATGCTCATAACTTCCACTTATGACTTCCTATTGACTTGAAATGACATGCAATATACTTCAATGATTTAGGCGACCAACTTAAGACTCTACGACTGATCACAAAGCTTCAGATTTATTTTTCACGAATTCCAAAGCATAAACAAGAGGTACGGCCCAGCTGAGTAATTCGACTTAGCTTTAAAAATTAAATACAACACAATAAAATCTGAGATTTGAAACAAAGATTCGCCTCTCCCAGACAATGCTATAAATGCAATACCCAGAATGCCTTTTTTTGTATTTTTTGACTTACAATGAAAAACATGGATCTGCTGTATTAAATGATGCTAAAATGCTGAAAACACTAAAATGCCAAAACAGATTTAACGATGCAAATAACTAAACACCATGCACGAGCTAAATGCAACTCACAGATACTGAATCACCACTAGATGTTGTCTTCCAAACACGAAGTGATGCCCAAGCTAGGAGGCCTTCATTCCTCGAAGCAGTCCCAGAGCCAATCCGGCAGCATAACAGTATAGTCGTCAAAAGATCCCCAAATGATGCACCAAGACTCCTCTTTATAATTCTTCAGTTGACTTCGCAAAACCCTAAAATCTGCTTTTAGGTCAAAACCCAATCTCCCCAAGGATGGGCGTACTTTTCCTTCAAAGCTTTAGATTTGATATTTTAAATAAATATCATACTTTAATAAATGCGCCCAACATTAGCTTGCTCAGACTTTAGAAATCATTAAAATAATCTTTTAATGAGGGCGCCACCCTCAAGACCCCTTTTTTAAAAACATCATTAAGTCATTAATCTAGGCCCATGGTCAACGTTAAAATATAATATTTAAAACGTGACTTTTTAATTAAATGACTTACTTATCCCTCCGAATGTGCCCTGAAGCCAATACTGAGCAAAACATCTGACCAACTGAAGCAGGAAGTCAACCGAGCTGAACTCATCTGGAAAGCTGCCAAAAATAGAATTTACTAAAAATAGTAAATTCCAAAAAGTGCTCAATGTCGAGATGAACATACCAATCGCTAAGCCCCCTCTCGAAACCCGTAAGGAATCCGCCATTGAATCCACCTATTCAGCAATGACCTCCTCAAAATAGGTTCCAATTCATCCCTCCGACCAGCCTTCGGGTTCCCAAACAGGCCAACTGGCCACCGGAAACGTCGGGTTTGAGAAGGGGATATTACAGCGGGCAACAGCCCCAACTGGGTCAAGGGGCAATGCTCTAGGCATACTCCTTGTCACAATACAAGGCAAGGTCGAGGTATGGAGTCCCTGCCACAAACCCAAACAAAGACTTTTGAGACCACACAAACTATCATGGGGCGTGCCATTTTTCATCATTTTATCACTTTTAACCATCCTCCAAAAGTTTTTCAAGCCCTTCAAAAAATGCTTGACTTTCATGCTTTTACATTTAAACATTTTTTTATTTTTATGCTTTTTTTTCCTAATTTTCATTGACCTGGCTAAGTCTACCAATTTAGGACTCACGAAGTCTACCAAGTCTGCCCAAACTTGTCAAAAACCTATGTCACGAGTCCCTGGGCCTTGTATTGACCTATTCACCTCAAAACCTATAGACTTTGGGCGAGTCTTTACGAGTATTGTAACTATGGTTAGCACAATGGTAATCCTTGTGTGGAAATACTCTAATAGCTAGGAGGGCTTTCATCCCCAAAACCATCTTGCCAAAGAGTTTTTGTCCTCGAGAAAAAGAAGAATGGATATTCATTTTCAAGTGAAGGAATTTGTAATGTCCCCATTTTTGGGTTCCCTTGCATTGTAGTTAGCATTGACCTTTTGCGTGTGTATCAACCTTATTGAAGGAGTTATTTGATGTTACCAGCGAGCTCAGACGGTTTAGGGGACCCGTATGAGACTTTCTGAAGTTATTTCTAGCTTCTAGTGTGTTCTCCAAGTTTCTTGGAGAGTGTGTCTATTTATACTAAGTCACCCAATTGGGCTCGATTCTCAATATTCATCATCAATATTACTCTTGTGTAGTCAATTTTTGATCCCAATTTTTTTCAACCATTTCTGCAACTTGGGTGCATTAATGGCTTTATTTTAATTATATTACTAAGGTTGCTTAATATTATTTAAATTATTTAAAAAGCAACTTAATGTTATAGCTCATTGGAAACAAGATGAAAAGATTTAAATGTTGGGATGCTAATAAAGTGGCTTTATGCGCTGGTGTAAAGAGCTGTGCAAATTTGCTCTAAATTTCTGAATTATTTTCCCAGAATTTTACCAACAACTGATGCGTGAGCTGTTCATGCGCTATTCTAATTTCTGTTTGCTTGTTTGGTTTGAAGAGAGCCCATGTATAATACCACGATTCAGAATTTTGTCAAATACTTTCCATTTAAACACTATCTGCTGATAAGGTTCTTGTTTGGTTTTTATGCATGATTTCCTTTATGTGTCTGGTTTGTTATATTTGTTTGTCACATGATATAATCACTTCATATTAGTGAATCCCATTCAAGAATTTGTACAAATGACAAATAACAGAACCCTTCATTTCATATTACCACTTCATTTCCAATTAGTAATATATTCCAGTGCTGACACAAGTGATTTAAGACTGAACAGACCCAAATAAAACACCCCTACTTCCCAAAGAGTGGTGGAAATCACAGACAGTGCACAGAATTAAAAGGGAGGTATCAACAACAGGCTGCGGTGCCATTTCTGAGTACAAAACAGACTGGAAAACACATACAGTAAGTTGAATAGTTCACTCATCATCATAGCCAACTGTAACCTTACATATATGGGGCATAATTCATCCTATCTGGCTGTAACATTGGGTATATTTGACAGTGCAACACAGGTCTTATTCAATCCCATATACTCCCAGTATTTAAATGCATTACAAACTAACCAGCATCAATTTATAACTAATTTCATGACAAGACATGTATTGAACCAACCTGTAGAAGAGCCCGCCTCCATATGAAGTTTCATTAACAAGATACAAAGACGTCCATATGAAGTTTCACTAACAAGATACAAAGACGTCTCAGCAAGAGGCTACCTGTAGGTCGTCTGGCACTTGTTCAGTCCTCTTAACCCTCTTGAAATGACGCGCCCAGTCCAGGAACGATTCACGTTTTTCTCCAGCCTTCAAAAAAAACCACGACCTGGTATGAGATGGGATAAATTCCTTCTTGTGCCCAGCAGTCCCGTTTTTCCAATGCCTTCGATTCTCCTTAAACCCCGACTTAATCTTGCATCTAAGATCTCACAAAAGTCGTCCAGCTGTAGCAAACATGCGCTGGAAATCAGAACCCCGAAATATTCAATGAGATAGCTTTGTTTCTCATACACAATCTTCACGGTGCCAAGCTAGGGGCGCTATTTCACACCCGAAACAATGGCGGCGGGGGTTCCAAGCTTAGAACCAGAAAACTCGAACTCTCCATGAGATAAAATTCATTTTCAAAAGTGCCAAAAAAATGCTTTCTTCTTTTCTTTTGTATTTCACCAAAGAGGCCCGACAAAACACTCTTTTTTTTTCATTTGATTTTCTCCCATTAAATTTATAAAGTGACATTTTCCAGGTATTTCTTAAATTCGCCTTTTGCACCAAGTTAAAGTGACTTTTATAAAGTCCACTTAGATAAATAATTCATTGATTCATTTTTGTCCCATTCACAGTCACTTTATATGAAGATAATTTAATTAATTATTTAATATCACATTAAAAGAGTAGTTTTGAACCCATGTGATAATTAAACAATTAAATAAACGATTCCCTTTGACTTCGACACTTGCCCTTGGGAAATAGGAAGGCAAGGCGACACCCTGCTGGCTAGTAAGAAGGGGACATTACAGCTGGGAATAATTAAATAATGAAATAAATCACTTTTCGGGGATATAAGGCTTATTTAATTAATAAAGTGATTTTATATTGACTTTTCCAAATAAATATCAGCAAACTTATAAAAGGAGATATGGAGAGTTATTTGGGATTATGTAGATTATTTGATTTTCTTTTTTGAAACCCTTGTGGTTTTAAGGGATTGAACTTGGTTCATCTTAGCCTTCTTGAAGATGAAAACCCTCTCAAAGAAAGATTAATCTCGGTGGTGAAAGATCCTCCCTGGTTAATTCAGTGGATTCATCCAAATTTCACAGGTGTGTGTATTTGAAGGAGATTGTGTAAGAAATTGCTTAAAAGGAATTATCTTTCAAGAAGACAGAGATTTACAAGTTTGCCACATGTGATCTACAAATTTAGTAAATTTGCAGGGCAAATAAATATTCAGTGCTGGTGTTATTGTCCAGGTATTTATTTATAGAAAATCTCCAGCAGTGTGATTGATAAAAATATATATATTAGATTTA